>JAJLVP010000254.1:14095-194364 GCA_030570435.1 Pichia ethanolica | reverse complement strand
GAAGCCGAAGAGGTAGAGGAAGAGGTGATATGAATAAAAAATATAAATATAATTCAAGGTATGATGATTATAATTATGATAATAAAAATGTTTATGATTATGGTGATTACTACAATTATAATTATAACGAGGGTTATGATTATGGTTCTAAAGAATATTCAAACCCATATCCTAATATTTATTCCAATAAATATAACACCAATATAAATAATGAAGTTGAGGATGATGTCAATTTTAATACCGGCATTTCCAAGAAATCTAATTCAACTATTCATCCAAATTTTTCTTTGGGAAAGTACAATATAACTGAACCTGATTTAGATAAAACTGATTTGTGTTCTCCAAAATTTGATAGAAATGATAATTTTCACCCTATAAAATCTCCAACTAGTCGATCGGTATCTGGTTCGCCTCTAACCGAAAATGTTGAATTAAATAAAACAACAACTAAGAACTTTTCTGAATCAAAAATTAATACTACCAGTACCCATATCTTGCCCAAAGGACCGGCCTCTATTATAGAATCAAACAAAAGGCCCAACAAAATATCTCTTTCATCGGAACTGGGTTCACAAAATATGCTAGATAGTTTTACTGTTAAACAAAATAAATCACCTGAACCCATAATAGATAAATTACCAAAACAAACAGATATACAGAATCAATCACGAGAAGTACTTTTGGAGAAACAAAAAATCAATAAAACTAGTGAAACAGAGAAAAGTCAAAACCAATTTCCTAATAATCCTGAAACCATTTCATTTGCAACATCAAGGTCATCTTCACCTAACAAAGTAGAATCATCAGTGATACCCCCTATTACTTCAAATTCGAGTATACCTATCTCCATTGCATCTCTCCCTAAAGGACCAATGGGTAAGATTGATTCATCCAAACAGATATCAAATGTTTCAATTCCTGATGAACATAAATCACCAACTAAAAATGAATCAAGCAATAATACTCCTAAATCCAATAACAACTCTTTAAAAAGAAGTCATTCAATATATATACCCAGTTATCCAGGTGATGACAGACATAAACGTAGGGCAATTGGGACTCCACCAATTGATGATGTAACACCATCAATATCAGTTAGTAATAATTCTTCTTTGATGAATAAAGAAAAACCAATATCAAAAATTATAAAGAGAAAAAGTGATACGAGAGCATATACAATGCAAAATGTTCGTGAGAATGAAACAATTTACATAGATTACAAACCAGTTGATGATGATATTATTGATAATATTGATGGGCATCATACTAAAACACAGAATAATAATGAAAACAAAGAACTTACGTTTCACAATAACAAGAACAATTATGAACAGAACTCGAAAAGTGAAATGAGCCCAGATGTATCCCAATTGGAAGAAATCAGCTTTCATCCTAGTAGAACAAACAATCATTCGGATTCAAGCACACACAATACAAAAAATGATAAAACAGATAATTCTAAAATTGAAGAAGTAATATCTTTTAAAAATTATAATCAACAAAGGGTAAATGATTCACCTGCAGTTTCACCTGAGAAAATAGTTAATGCTTCCCAGTTTGTTAATGGTATTATTAGTTTGGTTAAACCGCATATAGAAACTGCAAGTGAAGAAGAAAAGAATAAAGAAAAGAATAAAGAAAAAGAAACAAATGAAGATAAAAATCAAGGGGAAAACGATATTAATAATGTAGAACTAATTGAAATTGAAAAAGAGGTTGTTGAAAATAAAAATGAAAAAGAAATTGAAACTAAGAGCGAAAAAGAAATGGACAAGAAAAGCGAAGTAAAAGAGCCTGAGAGCAAAATTGAAAATAAAAACTTGCTTGGTATTAAAACTAATACATTAACCAAAGAAGATTACAAGAAACTGACAGATGAGACAATTAATCAAATCAACTTACACGGTAAAGATGTGACTATTGAAAGTATTAACAAAAACAAACAGAATAATGCTATGAATAAAGATAATGCAGAAAACAGAATTGATGATGATGATGAAAGGACGGATATTGTATTCCAAAATGAAGTTAAAAAAGGAATAAAAAGTGAAGCTCGTGTTGTAGTCGGCATTGAAGATCATGGCAAAGATATTAAGAAACCTTCTGACTCAATTTCTGCTAAAATTGAAGAGCCTAATGATAATGATTTTAAAAATAAAATGGAAGTAGAAAAGGGAAATGCAAATTATTTTGGTGATAAATACACTAATAACAATTTTATTGGTGCTGATAATCACACTAGTGATAATTTTATTGATGCTGATACTACAATTGATTACTCCAGTAGCATGGACCAAGATCATATGACCAAGACAGATATTGGCATGGACAATGAGAAAAATTCTCAAAAGTACAGAGATTATGAGAGGGCTGATAAAAAAAATATTTCAGATAGTTTGATTAATTTTAATGAAACCAGTAGTGCAGTAACAGACACTAATGTAGGTAAACCAAATGTTAATGTGGGTAAATCAGATGCATATAATCATTCCAAAGTGTTGCGTAGGCCACATTATGATATCTCTAGTGAAGGTTTAGATATTAATCTCCCATCAGAAATTTTAAAGTTATTCAAGAATTCAAGATACGAAAGAATCCCTTCATTTAGGAGTGAGAATTCTGTTATTCAGAATTTTTCACTTTTTAGAGTGGATCGATTACTATTCAGTACTAAAAATCTTAATATTTTTCAGTTCGATCATACAATGGTGTCGACATTTATGCCAAATCCTGAAATGTATTCTCATGAAACATATTATGATTTGATTTCCCGAAAAAATACTCATTTTAATTGGTATGATCATGTTTTGCCTGAGTTGGAAACAGCCCAAAAATATAGTTCGGGTCTATGTGAATGTTGTGCTGATGATTATTATTATTCTAAATTGAGGAAAATTGAGGAAAACCTCAATGCTAGTGACAAAACTAGCATGAAGTTCTTATCAAATAAATTACACTATCGATGGTCAGAGACTCTTTTGAGTATGGTTAAAACAAATGTTAATGGTTTGCTTGCTAAGAATGTCTTAATAATTGACAGGAAATGTGACCCGAAAAAGATATATTCAGATCTCTCGACGCTTAGTAAACGAGGTTTTACATTTCATTTTGTCTTATTTTCAAATTTCTTCAATTTTCCTAATCAAGGTGATTCATTGATTATGACATTACTTGATGAGATATATAATAGAAGGTTTCCATGGGCGGATGCAGCAAAGGAAATCACTATATTTAAACCAAAACCATCTACGCAGCACGCTAACTTTTCTATTAAATCTGATATTATAAATGTTAATGTGGTGTATACTGCCAAAAGATTTTCATATGCTTTACCTTCTGTTGAAGTTAAAAAAGTTTATGAAAAATTTTCTAAAGCTTCCCTTTTCAGGGAAGGAAAATATGTTGGCAAATTAACGTTAGCGGTAGCAGGGACGGCATTTAGGTTATCACATGATTCTATTTTGTCATTAAATAGTTATCTTTCTGATATTGATATGCTTCCTGAAAAATCTAAATATAGACAATTTGAATTTAATTTTCGGGATATTTTCCTTTCGCTTAGTAAAGTATCTTCAAATGTGAAGAAAAACTTTGATCGCAACGTAAGTTACCACGGATCTATTTTAAAATATGGTAAAATTGAGAATTCTATTTATGCTGTTCAATTTTTAATTTCTGCTGATAATGACTTTTGGCTTTATGGATCTCCAATCCTGATTGTTGCTAAGAATAGAAGGTTAACTTTTTCTGAAACCAAAAGTTTATTACCACTAATTGAGTGGCATTTAAGTGATTCTAGGATACCATTTAAATTTAATTTTTTTGAATCGACTAAAATCAAAATTATTTAGAGTAACTCTTTTTATTCAAAACTAAAGTAAACTTGAAACTAAATTAGAAGTGAAATTAAAACTAAGACTAAAGATTGGTATTGACAATTATTACATAAGTTATTTATAGGATAAGAATGTATATTACTTGAAATACAAAAGAAAAAAAATATTATAAATTAATGAATGTGTGTATATAGGTGATGACTTACTTTTTTATTTTTACTAATCCATTCCACAAAGAAATGGAAGATTAACATTGAGTTTTAAAGAGATTAAACAAATAAAAACGTTAATTGAATGTTTTTTTTAATATTTTATTAACATAAAAAAGGTTAATTATATCTTTTAAACTCCAAAGACTTGAGCAAATTGAGAATTTGCAGCACCAGTTTGTTGATATTCGGACATTATACTTTCTAATAAACTTAAAGCTGATAAAATACCGACAACTATACCTGCAACTAAACCATTTGAAAAACCTGTTGATTCAACAAAACCGATAATTAAACCTAAAATTAAAGAACCGATTAAAGAAGAAGAAGAGATTAATTTATTTAATTCTTTACCAACTGTTGCATCTCTATGACCGATTACTACAATATCTTGATCTTTAAATTGTTTTGCAAGATCTTTACCACTTGAACCACTCATTGTAAACCAAAAACGACCAAATAATGATGAAGTAATTGTAATAAATAAAGTAAAAGTAATTAATTTAATTAAATTAAAATAATTATAATAACCTGAATTTGAAGTTGATAAGAAATAAAGTAAACCTGAAGTTAATTCATAAGTTTTATTTGTATAATGATTAATTTCCCAATTTGCAATTAAAGGTAATGAACCGAAAATTTTTGTTAATGAGAATATAATTATATTTAAATTATAAATAATTGAATAAGAGAATAAAATTGGTAAACCACCACAATAAAATAAACGAATTGGATAATTTGAAACCATTGAACGAACTTTTGAAGATTTAATTGAAATATCAGTACGAAAATGATGAAAGTATGAAATTAAAGCTAAAGTTATAATAACTAAATAAATTTGAGTTAAATTAACTTCAGATTTACGTGTAAATGAATCATAAATTGCATTTGTAAATGATTTATTAAAAAAATTTCTAAATAATTGAATAATTACACCATTTGATTGTAAAGTTGTAGAATTTGATAAAAATCCAAATAATGAACCTGAAAATTTAGTTGCTGAATTAACTGCAATAAATGCTAAAATACCAGGACCAAAACCATAACCTTTTTCAAGTAATTCAACTAATAAACAAATTATACTTGTTGAAATACCTAATTGAGTTACAATTAAAAGATTACCCCAAAATGAAGTTGAATTATTAAATTGATTTAATTTTGTAAATGAATCAATTGATTTAAAATAACCAGAAATTGATAAAATTGAAGCATAAATTAAAGCAATTAAAACTGCTGTAATTTTTTGTAATGATTGAAAATATTGTCTATCATAAACATTTGTAAAATTAATTTTAATTATTTTAAAACCTGATAAAATTTGCCATAAAAATGCAGATGTAACTAAAGGTAAAACACCAAATTCTAATAAAGTACCAGCTTCAGATGCAAATGGTAAACGTAACCAATAGAAAGGATCTGCAATTTTATTTGGATTTACACCAGTTAATGGTAATGATAATAATAAATAAACAGCTGAAATACCAATTGTATAAAATATTTTTTCATCAAAGTTAATTTTTTCAAATGGTAATTCAACTTCTGGAATTAGAGAAGAAAGTGGTTTAATTAAATCTAAGACTCTAAATCCACTCATAATGTATTAATTAATTTAAGATTGGTTAGTGAAGGGGGGGTAAAAAGAACTAGATATATAAATAAATAAATAAAAGAAATAAAGAGAGAAAGAGAGAAATAAAGAAATAGAAAGGAATGTGTGAAATGGAAAAACCTGTTGGTTAGATAAGAAATGAGTGTGTTGTTATATGAAAACTGACAAACTCGTCGAGAATAAATTGGGAATTTGAAGTTGGCAACGACGACGATTAAATTATAAACAAAAATAAACGAAAAACAAAACTCGCAAACGAGGAAAATAAGAAAATTAAATTTCAGTTTTTTCAGTTGTTTTTTTTTTCTTTTATTATTAGCACCTTTGATTACGTCAGCAACAACCGCTTTCTATTTAACTTACTTACTTAATAGTTAATGACAGTTTGGATACATGCATTTCTCTATTACATCATATTCAAATCACTTTATCCCACTACACAATATAGAAAATGCCAACAAAGAATACCCTAGAGATAGAGGAAAATTCTGTTGAGGAAAATGCTGATAAATTAATCAACTATGATGATGCAATATCTTATTGGAGTGATGTACCAGCAACAGTTGATGGAGTTTTAGGTGGTTATGGTGAGAAAACTTCAGTTCCAAGGGCTGATATTGTTGGTTCTTCAACATTTATGAGAAAATTAAAAACAAGATGGTCTTGTGATGATAATAAAATTAAATATGGTATAGATTTTGGTGCTGGAATTGGTAGAGTTACAAGAGATTTTTTATATAAAATTTGTGATAAAATTGATTTACTTGAACCAGTTAAACCTTTTGTTGATCAAATGAAAATTGAATTAAAACCTTTAATTGATCAAGGTAAAATTGGTAAAATTTATGATATACCAATGCAAGATTGGGAATCAGAAAATGGAAAATATGCTTTAATTTGGTGTCAGTGGTGCTGTGGTCATTTACCTGATGATGCTTTTATTAATTGGTTAAATCAATGTAAAATTGGTTTACAAAATGATGGTTTATTAGTTATAAAAGAAAATAATACAAATAGTGATGATGATTTATTCGATCCTGAAGATAGTTCAAAGACAAGATCTGATAAAAATTTCCGTCGTTTATTTGAAAAAGCTGGTTGGAAATTAATTGCAACTGATTTACAAAAAGGTGTACCAAGGGAACTATTCCCAATTAGAATGTATGCATTAAAACCAATAAATCAAGAATAAATAATTAAATAATAATAATAATAATAATAATAATAATAATAATAATAATAATAATAATAAATAGTAAAGATTTTATATAAATATTTTCAAATTACGTTATCTTCTTTATGTAATGTATGTACAGTATAATTTTATTAATAATTAGAATACCAAAAATATATCAGATAGGGGTGAAAGACTATTTGATGGTAAGTTTTTGTCTTCATTAGATTCAGTTGAACTATGCATTAAAATCTTAATCATCATTAAATTTGATATTTCTAATTAATCAATAATATCGCAAAGGATTGGTTAGCATTGATTAATGATGTTCCTCCTAGAACAACATTCCTCTATTTACTTAAAGAGCATAAAGCTCTCCCACTTATACATGGTTATTTCAGAACTTTATGAAGAACTGATAAAAATCTTCAGTTTGAAAAAAAAAAAAAGGGAAATTACCCCCCTTTTTATACTTTGACAATTCTCGCTTCAATGAATGGAAAAAAATTGGAAAAATATGAAAAAAAAAAAACCCACAAATTTCAAACCCATTTATTTCTTATTATGTAAATATTGCAGATTCTCTAAAAATAATGTCTTTATATACAATGAATACATAGAAAAAAATAAAATAAATATAATAAATTGAATAAATAAATAAATAAATTAGTTTTTTTAAGTTATATATTATTTTGTTTTATCTAAATCTGCTTCCTCTGTAAAGTATATACATATTAATGATGCTAAACCAGTAACGATTAAAAATATGAAAATGCTATGACATGCAGTATCATAAGATGAAATAATTGCATTTTTAATAATTAATGGTATACCATCTTTAAATGCATAACCAGGATTTTCTAATGCTTGAATTTTAGCAAATTTAATCATTTCTTTAGTCCAATTATCAGGTAATTTATTTAAATTATTATTATTATTAATTAATTCATTAAAATTTGAATTTAATTGACCACGTAAAATAAATTGCATTAAAGCATTTGCAAGTGAAACGCCCATTGTTGAACCTGTTGATCTAAATCCATATTGAATTGATGTAACTAATGCTTGTTCTGAATTTGGTACAGCTGCAATCATTGCAACTAAAATTGTTGTAATATTACATGATGATCCATATCTTAAAATTAATGAAATTAAACTATCTTTTAAACCATTATCAAATTTTGTTGATAAATAAACTACAAAACTACCAAAGAATAAGCAAAATCCTGATAATAAATGCATTTTCCTATATTTATTTGTCTTTTTAATCATCCAACCAGAAAATACAGATGTAAATGATGCTAATAATGAACTTGGAATTAATCTATAACCACAATCTAATGGTGAAACATTTTTAACACTTGTCCAATAAAATGGTAAATAAAATAAACTTGCAAACATATTCATACAACAAAACCAACAATTTAATGAACTTGCTAAAATTGTTTGATTATGTAACATTTTAACTGGTATAACTGGTTCATCAATACTATTTTCATAAAAATAAAATGTAATAAATCCAATAATTGTATAAATTAATAAAAATTTCCATAAATATGATGAAACTGGTAATTGTTTACTATCTGTACCACTTATAATCATTAATGATAATAATGATGAAACTAATAATGCAGCTCCAATCCAATCTAATGCTTTAAATTTTTGCCAATGTGATTTACAATTATTATTATTAATTTCATTATCATTTTTATTTGGTAATTCAAACCATAAATAAACTGCTAAACCAGTTAAAAAGCAAACTGGAACTTGAATTAAAAATGCCCATTTCCAACCTAAATAACTATCAATTATACCAGCTAAAACTCCACCACTTGCAGAACCTGCATGAAAGAAAATATTTGTATAACCTTGATATAAACCTCTCTCTCTAGTTGGTACTAAATCAGAAACTGAAATTGTTGATAATGTGAAAAATCCACCACCACCAATACCTGTAATTGCTCTACCAATAATTAAATAAGTTAAATTTTTACAAATTCCACTTAATAAACAACCAAAGAAGAAACAAATTGTACTAAATAAAATAACTGGTTTCCTACCGAAAACATCTGAAATTTTACCAAATAATGGTTGAAATGCTGCACATGATAATAAATAAGCAGTTGCAACCCATGAAATATATTCTTGAGAATCTAAATCACTTGCCATTTTACCTAATAAAGTTGCAACCATTGTTGAATCAACTGCTGCTAAGAAAACATTTGCATATAAACAACTTAGAATAATTATAAATGCAGTAGTTGATATTTTTTTCTTTGGTGAATTTGAAATAGGTAAAAGTGGTGAACTTTCATCGACTGTCATAATTGAATTAATTTGAATTAATATTTTATTGTGTTTTTCCTTTGTTAAATTGATTTTGAAGTGTTTTTACTTAATATTCAGTAAATCATTAATTATTGCATAAAATAGGTAAAAATAAAATAAAGAAAAAATGAAGATCTAACTAATGGAAAAGAAATAAAAGAATAATAAGAATAAGAATAAGAATAATATTGAATGTTTGATAGTTTCAATGTATGGGCATTAGTTTATTTTCATAAATTTGTAAATGGAAGACTTCAATGATGATAATTCGAATTCGGTAAATATTCTCCGGCTATAGTAACAAAAATAACGGCTTTTAAAACCACTGCATTCCACTGAATTTGAGATATTACGTTAAAAGCGCATAACATTTCCGCTGTTTGCGGTCGAAAAGAGAATTAGCGATAAGGCAGTTTTGTGTGAATTTTGTGTGAATTTAAGTGAAGTGAATTGAAGTGTGGCACGCAGTCAGTGAATTCACATTGTTTTAGTATCGTTTGCAAGGGCTGCCAGTGTGGTGCTGTGTGTAGTATTTATAGAGAATTAGCCAGCCTATCACTATGTTGGTAACTACATTAATACGTGATTTTTTCTCTAGTCTCAAGTACTGTGAGATAATTCTTATCAATGTTGAAACTCTTATGATACAAACAAACAAGTAAGTGAATATAAAATACAAAATATATTTTTTTTTTTAATTTCTAAAGATATTTTTACTCGCTATAAAAAATTTGTATAAAATATTTGGGACAGATTCCATTATAAATGAATCTTAAATAAATTATATAGACTTAATTATAGTAACAATTGTATCTTTTGGAAATTGTTTTCTGATTTGATTTATATTTATTTATTAAATATTTAATATCTTAAACATGAGTGTTTATAAACCTTTCTTTATTATTTTTATTTTTTAAAAACTATTATAATCTTCTTGTTGAAATATGATTTTCATTCTAATAATCATTTCTTCGGTGATTGTTTAAATATACCATCATAAGCGAATGTGTTTCGTAGTAGTTAATTTGTTAATGCTTGTAAAAAGTGTTTCATCATGTATGTGAAGGGATGTTTTGTTAAGAAGTGTAAATTTTGTTGTGAGGATATGGTGATACTTTTCACTTTAATTTCATTGCTGATTGATTGATTACTATTGTGTAAATGAAATTTAAAATATTCTTTATTTAAGAAAATTAAAAATTTTATAAAGGTATCTGCTTCTCTTACATCTTTTATTTATAGAATTGTTCATATTATACCTTTTGGTAATATTTTATTTAATTTAACAATTGAATTAATTTTAATTACTTCTTCACATTCAAAAAAAAGTATGATACATCTCACCTGCCATTTGAAAGAAAGAACATGGATGGTAAAAGTTTTTAGAAAGTAATCCTGTGTATAATTCAAAAATTGTATTAAATTGTGAGTGGTATTTATTATGGTAAACCACTAAACTTTTGATTATATTTTTCCAGATTCCGATATCTATATCTATGTATTTTCTCCAATATTTTATGTTGTTTATAAAGTTAGAATTTTTTTCATAATGTTTTTTCGAAGATTGTTTAAAGGAATTTAAATTTATTTCCTCCTCTTGATTTAGTTTTACAAATATCTTCCAAAGGAAATCCCTTTTAAATATTTTTTGATATCCTAATTTGGAGTAATGCCTGATATTGATAGTTGGAGTTCCTGTATTTTCTCTTATTTGGACCAAATTAAACCAGCTTTCTAAGTAATATCTGATATTGTAATAATAAGGAATTTCATCCAAATCAAATTCATAGTGTTTTGAATTATAGTCAGATTGAGTTAAAAAAGATAATGGTTGAAGTTCTTCAGCATCATTGCGTGCCCGTATAATGTGTTCTTGTAGTAATGATTTGGGAAAGATATAGATGGTATATGTTATACATGCGCTAATGATGGCATCAATGTAATTTTCTGATGCCTTCCAATCTTTGAAGAAAAAATTATTGGAAATTAAATAATAATACAAAAATAAATAATATAAATTGTAATTATTTAACAACTTAAACAAATTATATATATTTAATAAATAAATATAAATCAAATCAGAAAACAATTTCCAAAAGATACAATTGTTACTATAATTAAGTCTATATAATTTATTCAAGATTCATTTATAATGGAATCTGTCCCAAATATTTTATACAAATTTTTTATAGCGAGTAAAAATATCTTTAGAAATTAAAAAAAAAAAGAAAAAGTAAAGTTTATGAAAATTTCTCTCTTTTTACCTTTTTTTGTTAACACTCAGTGTCTTTCTATATACACATAAAAACAATATTTCGGAACACATCATGATTTTGCATTAAGGCTTGTATTGTGTGTTATATATTTACATATTTCCGCAATTCCGAAGTTTTCTTATTACTTTCTTTTGCATCATTTCCTCTTTTTAGCTTTCTTCAACAGATTATATAAATAACAATGTCTTTACCCTTTAGAAGACCTCCAAGACCTACATCAAGAGTCTTAGTTGTTAAAAATTCACCTGATAATGAAATTGCTAAAACTAATTGTGTTGCAGTATCTCAACAAGATTTCCCTGATGGATCTTATGTTATTTTAGATGGCAAATTTGTTTTTACAGTTAAAAATACTCCAAAAATAATGCCAGGTTCAATCGGTTTAAGTGGTAATCAAAGATTTTGGGGTTCTTGGTCAACAGATCAAAATGTTTCAGTTTCACATTATGATTTATTCGCTGAAAATGGTAATAAAGGTGGTTATTTAGGTACAATTAATGTAGAAATTAATTTTTGGAATAAAAATAGAGCAAATAATATTCAATATGATTCAGATCAATTAATGAAAGTTTTCATTCAAAAATTTGAATCACAAATTTTACAACCAACTCAAATTTTATTATTTGAATTTAATGGTAATTATTTTGAAGTAATTGTTAAATCAACTTTAGTTGTTGATTTAGGTCAAGTTTCAACAGATGGTGTACCTGCTTCTTCAAATATAATGAATAAAGGTATGGTGGTTCAAACAACAATTGTTAATTTTTTTAAAGGATCAGATGGTTTAGTTAATTTAAAACCTTCAAGTACGAGACCAAATGCTGATGCAATTATTAGACCAGATTTTAAATTTGAAGATTTAGGTATTGGTGGTTTAGATAAAGAATTTACTGCAATTTTTAGAAGAGCTTTCGCTTCAAGAATTTTCCCACCTGGTGTTATTGAAAAAATGGGTATGACTCATGTTAAAGGTATGTTATTATATGGTCCACCAGGTACTGGTAAAACTTTAATTGCAAGACAAATTGGTAAAATGCTTAATGCAAAAGAACCAAAAATTGTTAATGGTCCTGAAATTTTATCAAAATATGTTGGTTCATCTGAAGAAAATATTCGTAACCTTTTTAAAGATGCAGAAGCTGAATATAAAAAGAAAGGTGATGCATCATCATTACATATTATTATCTTTGATGAATTAGATTCTGTTTTTAAACAAAGAGGTTCAAGAGGTGATGGTACAGGTGTTGCAGATAACGTTGTTAATCAATTATTAGCTAAAATGGATGGTGTTGATCAATTAAATAATATTTTAGTTATTGGTATGACAAATAGAAAAGATTTAATTGATAGTGCTTTATTAAGACCTGGTAGATTTGAAGTTCAAGTTGAAATTCATTTACCTGATGAAGAAGGTAGATTACAAATTTTAAAAATTAAAACTAAAAAAATGAGAGAAAATAATGTCTTAGGTAAAGATGTTGATTTACAAAAACTTGCAGAATTAACTAAAAATTTTTCAGGTGCTGAAATTGAAGGTTTAATTAAATCTGCTGGTTCTTTTGCACTTAATAAACATATTAAAGTTGGTACTTTAGGTCAATTAAATGGAGATTTTAGTAATATTGTAGTTGATATGCAATGTTTCTTAAATGCACTTGAAGAAGTTAAACCAGCATTTGGTGTTCATGAAGAAGATTTACATGAATGTGTTAAAGGTGGTATAATTAATTATTCACCAAAAATTCATCAAGTTATTAAACGTGTTGAACGTGATATTGAACAACTTCGTCAATCATCCGATTTTAATTTTTCTTCACTTTTACTTTATGGACCTGCAGGTTCCGGTAAAACTGCATTAGCTTGTCAATTAGCTTTAGATTCAAAATTCCCATTTATAAGGTTATTAAATGCAAAAGATATGGTTGGTATGTCAGAATCTGCTAAAGTTCAACATATTGATAATGTTTTCCGTGATGCTTATAAATCACCTCTTAATTTATTAGTCGTTGACGATATTGAAGCTTTAATTGATTATGTTCCAATTGGTCCACGTTTTTCAGCTGTTGTTTTACGTGCTTTAATGACACGTTTATCATCAATTCCACCTGAAGGTAGAAGATTAATTGTTATTGGTACTTCCTCAAATTATTCATTAATGAAATCTTTAGATATGTTAAATTGTTTTAATGATGAAGTTTGTGTTAATAATGTTACATCATTAGATGAATTATGTGCAGTTGTTGATAAAGCTGGCTTCTTCCGTGGTAGCGGTGGTGAAAATGAAATTAGTAATGGTGATGATGATACAATTAGACGTATACATGCTAATTTACTTTCAATATTCCCACAAGGTAAGATTAATATTCCAATTAAAAAGGTTTTGTTTATTGGAGATACATCTAAATTTGCTAGAGATCCAGAAGATGAATTTGTACAGTTAATCGTTGAAAACAGTAAACCTTATAGTTCTAATATTTAGAAATATTGATTTAAAATGAATAAAAAAATTAAATATATACATATATATAACTTGTATAAAAAAACTTAGTTTAATGAGATAAAGTTAGATATGATTACTTAATGGAAGATAAAAAAATTATTAGAAATATAAAGTTAACATGAATTTATAATTTATGAAAAAAAATAAGAAAATACAACAAATAAGTTTTTAATAAAAAGGATATACAAAAGAAATATAAAATTTTATATTAACATGACAAAATTAAACGACGCTTCTTAGTTAGATTCAGCATTATCCCTTTCTAAATCTGCTGGTTTATCTTCTGCTTCACCTTCTTCTTCATTTGCATCTGTTGAATCTTTTACATTTTCTTCTCCTTCTTCTTCTTCTGCTTCATCATTTTTTTCTTCGTCATCTTCTTCAGCATAATTTTCTTCTGGTGCTGAATCTTCATCGTCCATTAAAAGGTTAAATCTATTACTTTGTTGTCTAGATTCTTCTTCAGTATTAGTAGATGAATTAATAGTTGAAGAAGTTGAAGCAGTTCTTGAAATTGGTGGAGCAGTTCCTCTTGTACTCTTAGTTCTAGAAACTGTTGTAAAATCATTAGCTAATGAAGTAACAGATTTACCCTTACGTAAAATATTTACTTGACTTTCATCACTTTTTCTAATCATACCGACCTTAGAAATATCAGTTGAAGAAATATGATCATTACCCCATTTAGAGTTGTTTTTATTTGAACGACTTCTTGAACTACGTTCACGTTCTCCAGCTGCTGCTTTTTTATTGAATTCTTCATGAATTTGTGAAATAGTTTTTGGACCACTTAATTTAGAAGTAGCATCTCTCCATCTTGCCTTCCTTAAATCAATTAAATCTAAAAATTTATATTTAATACGTGATCCAATCTTTGGATTATTGATATAAGCATTAATACGTTGGAATACATAATCAATACAATTTGGAACTTCAGCTTCTAATTGTTGACCAACAGTAAGTAAGAATTGATTAAGAGTTTCCAAAGTATCTTCTTGTGGTAAATAATCATCACTAGCAGGTTTTGGATTTCCTTCTTCATCCTTTTCAGTTGTAAGTATTTTAATACAACCAACAATAACTCTAAATTTAATTAATTTTAATCTATATAATTCACCAATAAATCTAACTAAACCTAAACCTCTTCTCTTTTGAGCTGCTAATGCATAATATTCATCAGACATTAATTCAGGTTCAATTGGTGAACCATCTTCATTAACTGGTAATTCTGTTGACCAACCTTTTTCATATTCAGATTGACATCTTGAAACAAGTAAACGATATGCTAAGTTTTTACCACAATAATATTTAACTTCACCATCATCTGTTTTCATTGGATAATCGACGGAATATATATTTTCATCAATAGCAGAAACTAATTTTTGACAGAATTTAGCATACATTGAAGACCAATGAGGTTCATCAGTTGCCTTTGCAAATGTAAGTTGAACAGCCATTCTTAAAGCTTTTGCATCTGTTTCAAATTTAGATTGATTTGCAAGTTGAATTAAATCATCAGTAATTGAATCAAATTGTTCTAATGATAATTTATTTAATAATGATCTAATTTTCTTTTCTAAATCTTCATCATCATAAAGAATTGTAACACCATCAGGAGCATATTTAACTTCTTTTACAACTTGTTTTTGAGATTTTGGAACCCATCTATTAGCAGTTTTTTCAAGTGGTTTAACATCTTCTGGAGCTAATTTAATTTGTGGTTTTTCTTCCTTTTCGGATTTTTCATTTTTATTACCACGAGATTTACCTGATTTTTCTCTATTATCACCACCTCTCCTACTTTTTTCACGATTATCCCTTGAATCACGTCCTTTTCTTTTTGAACCTGTTCTTGAATTATTTCTACCTTCAAATTCACCTCTAATTGGCATACCTTTCATTGGACCATTTGAACGTGATCTATTATCTCTATTTTTAAATGATTTATCACGAGATTCATTTTTATCAGGAATATAAATTTTTGATAAATATTTTGCTCTCCATTCATTATCGATATTATAATGAATTTTATCAAATTGTAATAAAAAGATTGGATCATAAGATATAACTTTTCTTGATTTAAGACTTTCATCTGGACCATGGAAACCTTCAGAATATTTAAAATTAAATGCATCAGTAATTGGTTTTGCATTTTGAATTTTTTCGAAAAATTCAGTCATTGAAATACCAGTTTGTGGTAATGATGATTTATTTAATTTAGCATTTTGTTCATTAGATTCAGATTTTGATTCTACAGGTTTTTCTTCTGATTCTACAGGTTTTTCATCTTTTTTAATATCATCAGATTTTATTTCTGATGAAGATTCTGTTTTTTCTTCAATCTTAGATTCATTAGTTGGTTCTTTAATAGTTTCAGTAGTAGAAATTGATTCATCTTTTTGAATTTCAGTTTTAACATCAGTTGTTGTTTCAGGAATAGATTCTTCTATTTTACTTTCGGCTTTAGATTCAGTAGATTCAACTGTTTTAGATTCTTCATTAGATGATTCATTATTTTCAACTTTTGAAGTTGATAAAGGTTTTGTAGTTGAATTAATACCTTTCTTCTTTTCTTGTAATTGTTTTAAAAATTGTAATTGGAAAGCTTTCTTTGATTCTAAAGTTTTTTCCTTTGGTTCTTCTGTAGTTTTAGTAGTAGAAGTAACTGGAACAGATGATTTTGTTTCAGGTACAGTTGTGGAATCTGATGTTGATGCAGATGTATTAGCGGAAGTAGAAGCGACATTTGGAACTTTTGTGGTTGCTGGTGTTGTTGTTGTTGTTGTTGTTATTGAATCTGTATTTGATATTGAAGAAGATTTTGTATGAGAAGGAGTAAAATTAACAGGTGTACCATCTTTAGTTTTAATACTTAATTTTGTATGTTTTTTAGTTGGGGAAGCTTTTAATTTATGAACAGATGGTGTAATTGGTGATTGGAATGCATATTGTGGTTGAATTGCACCATAAGGAATTGGAATCATTGGATTTGGTTGATTATATAATGGATTTGGTTGAAAGTTACGTGGACCTTTCTTAAATCCACCATTATTATTATCATATTGAGGTCTATTCATATTATTATTATTATTTAAACGATTTTGATTATTAATTTTATGTTGATAATTATCATGATTATTATAATTTGGATAATTATAATTATTATTATTATTGTTGTTGTTGTTATATTGACCTTTCATATTATGATTTTTATGTGGATATGGTTGATGAGGGTAAGGTTGCATATGTTGATTAAATATTTGTTGTTGATGTGGTTGAGGAGGTAAAGACATATGAGAAGGATAAGATTGTTGATGATTTTGATGATAATTCTGTTTTGGGGCATTTGTAACAGGTGTATTTGGAAGTGAGCTTGGAGCTGGAGGTAATTTTGATGAAGTAGTTGATGAAGTAGTTGATGTAGTTGATTGATTATTAGTTACCTCTTCAGTAGCTGAAGCATCTTGTGGTTCAGTTTTTTTCTCAGTTGCAGACATAATAAAAGATTAATTAACTGAATTAAAATCAATATTATTATAATGGATCAATTGAAAAAAAAAATGAAAAAATAAGTCTTAAGTATTAAAGGATTTGATTCTGATAAAAACAAAGCTTATACAAATGAGGAAAAAATATGAATAATTGGCTAAATAGATTGAATGATATATTATTATCTAAATATATTATTATATGAATATATGATGTAATAATCTATAATATAATACAATATGATATAATATAATATGAATATATTATATAATGTATATACACAATATTTGAACAGATAAGAATCGAGAATGAATTATCTGTATATAAGCCTATAATACCTGTTATTAAAACAAGGTCAAAAGGTAATCAATATATATGTGAAATAAAGCCAAAGCAGTTAGAGAAAGAATACAATAAAGAAACAAGTCGTTAAAGGAATTACAAGAGAAATAGGTTCAAATCTAGTATTAAAAAAAAATGATGTAAAATGGATGATAAAAAAAAATGGGTGGTAGTTTGTAATTTATTGGCAGTGTATATATTATATTACATATTATATTATATATTATTATACTATATAGTATAAGTATATATTGTATATACAATATAATAATTATATAGCGAGTGAGTTATTATATTAAGTAGTGTAAGCAGTAAATTTGTATGCAAAAGTTAGTTATGTAACAACGGCGGCACTCGTGGATTTTTTATTGTTCAGCAGTGAATCTGTTTTTTTGTCAGCAACGCGAGAACTCGAAAGGTGAAAAAAGGTTGGAAATTTTGTGAAAATTGTGCAAATTGTGGGAATTTTCAGTTTTCAGTTTTGCCAGAGTGAAAAATTTTTCTCGTTTTCTGGTGTTTTTTTTTTTTTCTTCTTTTTAATTTATTTTTTCGGTTTTTTCGATTTTTTCAAGTGAAAAGGGCAAATTTATTTTATTAATAACGACGCGTCGATATCTGGAAAAAATTCATATCAAATTTACACATCCCTACACGAATTATTCGGCTTTCAGTTTTTTTTTTTTACTCACATCAGAGAAGCTAATCAAATCAGGACAAGAAGGCATATCTTGTACTTTTGCCACCTTGATTCAATTGATTTACCTTTTATAT
Organism: Pichia ethanolica; assembly: GCA_030570435.1. Classification (NCBI taxonomy): domain Eukaryota; kingdom Fungi; phylum Ascomycota; class Pichiomycetes; order Pichiales; family Pichiaceae; genus Pichia; species Pichia ethanolica. The sequence goes on along the minus strand of JAJLVP010000254.1, from coordinate 175,830 downwards.
TATTTTCTTTATTATTGTTAATTCATTTATTAACTCAATTAATCAATCATCACAAATAATGTCAGCTACAAAAACAGAATCTACAATACCAATTACTCATGCAAGTGGTATTAAACCATTCTTTACTCAAAAAATTCAAGATTATGAAATTGAATTAGCTGCAAAGACTCAAAATTTAAGAAGATTAGAAGCTCAAAGAAATTCATTAAATTCAAAAGTACGTTCTTTAAAAGAAGAATTAAAATTATTACAAGAACCAGGTTCTTATGTTGGTGAAGTTATTAAAGTAATGGGTAAAAAGAAAGTTTTAGTTAAAATTCATCCTGAAGGTAAATATATTGTTAATGTTACAAATGATATTGATATTAAAAAAATTACACCATCTTTAAGAGTTTGTTTAAAATCAGATTCTTATGATTTACATAAAATTTTACCAAATAAAGTTGATCCATTAGTTTCTTTAATGATGGTTGAAAAAGTGCCCGATTCAAGTTATGATATGGTTGGTGGTTTAGATAAACAAATTAAAGAAATTAAAGAAGTTATTGAATTACCTGTTAAACATCCTGAATTATTCGAATCTTTAGGTATAGCTCAACCAAAAGGTGTTATCTTATATGGTCCACCAGGTACTGGTAAAACTTTATTAGCAAGAGCAGTTGCTCATCATACAGATTGTAAATTTATTAGAGTTTCAGGTTCAGAATTAGTTCAAAAATATATTGGTGAAGGTAGTAGAATGGTACGAGAATTATTCGTAATGGCACGTGAACATGCACCTTCAATTATATTTATGGATGAAATTGATTCAATTGGTTCATCTCGTTCAGAATCTTCTTCAGGTGGTGGTGATTCAGAAGTTCAAAGAACAATGTTAGAATTATTAAATCAATTAGATGGTTTTGAATCTTCAAAAGATATTAAAATTATTATGGCAACAAATAGATTAGATATTTTAGATCCAGCTTTATTAAGACCAGGTAGAATTGATCGTAAAATTGAATTCCCACCACCAACTTTAAATGCAAGAACAGATATTTTAAAAATTCATTCAAGATCAATGAATTTAACAAGGGGAATAGATTTAAAAAAAATTGCTGAAAAAATGAATGGTTGTTCAGGTGCAGAAATTAAAGGTGTTTGTACTGAAGCTGGTATGTACGCTCTTAGAGAGAGAAGAATACATGTTACCCAAGAAGATTTTGAATTAGCAGTTGCTAAGGTTATGAATAAAAACGAGGAAGGTGCTGTCTCTGTTGCTAAATTATTCAAATAGTTGTATTACATTGTTGCCATGTATTTATATAGTTGTATATTTTTATCATATACATATACATTAATGTAAAAGCTTTTAATAAAGAAAAATTAATAAGAAAAGAGGAAGCGATAAGTAAAAGTGCATGCAAAACACTAAATCGTGTGTTGCATATTGTCTAACTATTAAGGTTAATTTGAAATTTGCAACTACTAAAACCATTTGGGTTAAGTCGTTGCTGTTAGTAACTTACTCCCACATGCATCATCCGTGGATGAATATATAAACCAAGTCCAATTAGTTAGATGGATTTTAGAAGATTTGTTTTCCGTAAACCGAGATCTGACATGTTAAGAAATATCGGCATATTGAGTATCGGCATATTGAGTAGTAATTTTAGCTATATTATTCTAGTTTCATATAAATCAATAATAAATATGATGATTTTAGTATTATTAAAACATGGTTGGGGAGATTAAACTTTTAGGCATATAAACTGAAAGTCGGACTTTATAATGACAAGATTACTAATCAAAAAATTTATGGTTCGGTTACTATAATAATATCCCCAGTATTACAAAAACTTCTAATTTCCGAAGTTTATCTCCGCTTTCATATTTCATACCTTTTAGCTGAAAATTTCTTATAAATACTTTTAATTCATCCTGAAATTTATAATTGTTAACAGTAGAATATTATATTTAATGATAAATTATTTATCTAGTATTTAAAAAACAAAAAAAATAAAAACGCAATTAATAATCACACAATAATGTCAACACAAACAGTCTTAGTTACAGGTGCAACTGGTTTTATAGCCCAACATGTCGTTGATAAACTTTTGGAAAGGGGATATCCAGTTATTGGTACTGGAAGATCAGAAGCAAAAAACTCTATTATTATTGAAAATTTTAAGGAAAAATACCCAAACGGTAAGTTATCATTCTCAATTGTTTCAGACATGTCTAATGAAAATGCTTTTGATCTTGTCTTAAAAGAACATCCAGAAATTAAATATGTTATTCATACTGCCTCTCCACTTAGCTTTGGTATTGATAAACCTTATAAAGAAGTTTATTTAGATCCAGCGGTTAATGGTGCTTTAAACATTTTGAATGCCATTAAAAAGTACGGTCCACAAGTTACTAAAGTTGTAATGACATCATCATTTGCTGCAATTATGCAACAAGGTGATAATTATAGTAAAGTTGTTCATACAAATAAACTTTGGAATCCAATTACTTGGGATAGTGTGGATAATGAATTCGATGCATATATTGCATCCAAAAAGTATGCAGAAAAGGCAGCCAGAGATTTCATTGAAAAAGAAAAACCTAATTATTCATTTGCAACAGTTAATCCAGTATTAGTTTTAGGTCCTCAAGTATTTGATAATGCTGTTGGTGAAACATTGAATGCGTCAAATCAAATATTAATTCAAGTTGCGCATACGGATGTTAATGATAAGGCACCTCAAAGTGCACACCCATTCGAATTTGTTGATGTTAGAGATGTTGCCGAATTTCATATTTTACCACTTGAAATTGATGAATTAGCAAATGAAAGAGAATATATTTCTGTATCACCATTTATTTCACAGAAAATTTTAAATATCTTGAATGATAACTTTCCAGAGTTAAAAGGCAAGATTGCCACGGGTGACTACAGCAGTTGTGCTAAATTGGAAGAAGACTACTGTGCTAAATCTGATATATCAAGTACCATCAACAAAATTCCTGGCGGTTATCAGTTTATTAATATTGAAAAATCTGTTGTTGATACCTTTAAACAATATTTAGCAAACAACAATTTATAAGATATATTAATTTTATAAACGATAAATAATGATTAATGAAAATTCAATTTTAAAAATAAATAGTATAACTGAAAACCTTAACATTTTGTAAGCTATAACTATTAACTATTTTATCAGTAATACGTTACCAGTAATGTAGTATGTTGCAATCCGCTATTAAGAAATCATGATTAAAGCTGAAGACCAAGCAAGATGTTGACGCTTGCGCGCAAGATTATCTGTCCTCTATCTTGTCATATTTGATATTAATAGTACACTTATGTACTTTACTACGAGCTTTCTAATCATCAAATTGGAATTGAGATAGTTCGTGTGGATTATCAAAACAACATACAGGTGCCGATTAATTAAAGGGTATTATAATACATGTCGTTCATATTTAAATCTCCTCTTGATATTGAAATTAACCTTGATTCAGAAGATAGTAGAGAAGTGGTTGAGGTAAACTCAAGTAAGGGACGTAAGGAAAGATTACTACTTTACAAAGATGGGGAGACCGTTAGAGGAGTTATCACATTAAGAACAAGAGATAATAAAAAAGTCGAACATAATGGTATTAAAGTTCAACTACTAGGTACAATTGAAACTCATAATGATGGCAAAGTTTCAAATGATGATTTTTTAAGTTTTGCCCAAGAATTAGCTGCTCCTGGTGAATTGAAAAATGTTGTAAATTTTAATTTTGAGTTTAGAAATGTTGAAAAAATGTATGAAAGTTATAGGGGTATTAATGTTAGACTAAGATATTATTTAAAAGTTACAGTGTCCAGGAAAAGCGCAGATATAATTAAAGAAAGAGAAATATGGGTTTATCAATATGTCCATCCAAATGAAAATCAATCATCCACCGCCAAAACTAACAACGATAACAAATCTGTAATACCGGATGGTGCAAATAATAATAATAATTCTAGTCATGATGCATCCTCAAAAAATCTAGTAAATACTAATGATAAAATAAAGACCCCTGTTTCCACTGTTAAAATGGATGTTGGAATTGAAAACTGTTTACATATTGAATTCGAATATTCAAAAAATAGATTTCCCTTGAAAGGTGTAATAGTTGGAAGAATATATTTTTTATTAGTGAGATTAAAAATAAAACACATGGAATTGAGTTTAATTCGTAGAGAAACTGTTGGTAGTGGTTCAACACAAGTAAGTGAGAGTACAACAGTTGTCAGATTTGAAATAATGGATGGGGCTCCAGTTAAGGGTGAAACAATACCAATAAGGTTGTTTTTAGGTGGTTTTGATTTAGTTCCAACTTACAGAGACGTCAATAAAAAATTTAGCACTCGTACGTTCTTAAGTCTAGTCTTAATTGATGAAGATGCAAGAAGGTACTTCAAACAAAGTGAAATTATACTCTATAGAGAAGAATAGATCAAATCAGTAAAAGAATTTAAAGATCATTTTTTAGATTTATAATTTGTATTAAAACTTTTATATTAAAAAAAAAGTCACACGCTCTACTCTAGCTATTATTCCGTAGTTATTAATTTATGAACTAAAGGTTAAATATTTCATCATCAGCTTTTCTGTTAATGATTGATAAGAACAAAATGTTTGATGTTTGGAAAATAAAAAAGGAATGTAATCTGGACGAAAAAAGAATTAAGGGGGCTGATGTTCATCAATATAATAAATTAAAATTGACAAAATCGGCTCAGCAAAAATTGTTTGATTCAATTTATACAAAACCAGGTATTTACATCCTAGAAGCTGAAGACTATCTCAAGAATGATTTTTTTGTTTGGGGAAGCTCACTTGATAAATATTCTGTTCTAGTTCCTAATATTATCACTAGGAAAAGAAGAAAAGTTCAAAATAATTTTGTAAAATGGGTAAATAAAGGTGTTACTTTTGATGAAAATCAGATAAAAATTTCAAAAACATCTAATCTAAAAGAAACTATAAAGATGTCATCTATATGTAAATCATTAATTCAAAGCTGTTGTAAAGAAGTGGAAATTTGTCCAGGTAAATTAGAACTAGAAAAAACAAGTCCTTTCTTTATGGAGATCCCATATGCCACTTTCAATTGTTCCACTAATATAATTTTAAAAGAAGAAAAATGGAACACCAAAAATAAGGACTATGATGTTCAAGAAGTTTTGTTTGAAAAATCTGAAAAGCCTGATATTAAGAGTATAATTAGTTTAAGTGATGATATTTTGAGTATACCAAAAACATTTTTTGTGAGTGATTATTTACAACCAGAAACATTATTACCATCTTTTAGAAAATACGATAATAAAAAGGCTAAATGTTTAGCCCAATCAAAATGGAGATTTAAAAAGAAGCTTTTATGGATGGTTAAACAAGAGATAGTCAGAAATATTCTGGATGAACCGATTCATCAAATGGAGATTAAATACAAAATTGATGTTGCTAATATTGTAATACAATCATCTTATTTACAAAATTTAAAAACTTTTTTCAATTGGTCGTTAAATAATAAATGGAATTTTTCAGAGTATAAAACATATATGATGAGTTGGAAACCATTTGGTGCAATTTCTTTGGAGAAAGCTTTAGATGAAGAGGTTACTAACTTTGATGTAAACATTCCAATATTGCCTGAAACAGACGATGAAAGCTACATAAAAATGTGTGACTTAGCAAAAGATATCATTTCTAAACCAATAAAGACGTATGTCAACTTCCCAGTAGAAACAAAAAGTAAATCTGAGGATGACAATTTTTTAGCTGGCACTAATAGCACAAATGATAGAACAAAATTATCTATAAAAAACAGTCAGTATTTGTTCAATGAAGATCAAAATATTTCACAATATGAGGCACCAGATAATATTTCAGCAAAAGTTAATGATGTTCCACAAATTTCTCGTAATAATGTAAATATTTTTGAGGCTACCACATCTAATTTAACAATAAATGATAATACTTCTAAGTATGAAAACAAGGAGACCATTAATATTTCACAGAAAAGAACTAATAGCCAATTAGATTCAATAATATTAAGAAAGAAGAAAAAAGCATGCATGACAAAACTTGACTTCAGTAAAAAATATCCTTATCTTGATATCTTAAATCAATCAACAATTGATAATGTATCACCTAAATTAACCAGCGATACATCAAACTCGACAATAGATGATAACTCAAAAAATAATATACTAGAAGTTGGTGAATTCAATTTAGACAATGAAGAACTTCAAATTATGGAAATTCCAGAATTAAAAGTTTGTAATGTTATGCTTAATATTGAATTTGCGGAAAAATTTGGTGCTGCATTTAATCAATTTAGTAATACTATTGACAACACAAAAAATATAATTCTAAATGAATTTGAAATGTCAAATTATGATTTGAAATTTGACATGTTTCTAAATCCTACAAGTGGGGTCTTATTTCTCAGACCAATAAACATTTATCAAATTGATTTACTCACTGGAAATAATTTGATTCTTAGACAAATTTCAGAAATATCACATCATGTTTTAAGTTTAATCATTGTAATTGCTATAGATGATAATATTGATACTGAATCGGATGATAAACTCAAAGAATTTGTGGAGATTGTTGAAAATTGTGGTACTCAACTATTTGTTATAAACAATGATTCTAGAACAATTTCAATGAGTATGTTTGAATTAATTCAAAAGTATAGTCTTATTGAAAATGACGAACCTTTTATGTGGACTCCGGAGCATAGATTTCTTGAAAACTGTGGTATTATAAATCCATTTCTTAGTGATTGTATTTTATCTAATTATAAACTTCAAGATTTTGTAAATTTGCCAATTGATAAACGGACAGGGTTTCTTCTCCGGTTTTGCACAGCCGAACTTACAAATCATATCAATAAGGCGGTGCAAACTTTTACCGAAATGGAATAAACTGAAGAAAAAAAATTGAAATTCAGAATTTGGAAGAGACTAGAAAAATATATTTCATTGCACACTTTAGAAATATCAAAATGGCTGAAGTTAACTCCTTTTTTTGCCATCCAGTTTTTATACAATTTAGTTGATCCAAGATTTTTTTCTAATCCTAATTTTAGACTGGTTTAATTTATCTGATCTATGTCGAAACAACAAGAAAAAAACTATGAGTTATAATAACATTCAAATTTTAGAAAAGCTGCAATATGATCCTTCAAATAGATCCAAAATTTTGCAAAATCATACAGATAAAATAATATTACCAGAAAGAATCTTGAAAAAGCTGGTTGATATACAAAAAAATGAAGGTTTTAGTTCACTTCCACATCCATTAGTTTTCAGGTTAAGTACACCGAGTCATAATACGTATGTAGGCGTGAAGGAATTTCATGATGAAGATGAAGATAGTGTTTTCCTTTCAACTGATGTATGTAATAGATTAAATATACCAGTTCCAGTAAATCAGAATGATATGGATATCGATGAAGAAGAAGAGGAAGATGATTTTGATGTATCTCCATTGATATTATCATTGGAATTGGCATTAAATGTTTCAGGTTTTGATAATAGCATTACAAAAGCCACAATTGAGTTATCACCTAGAGAAAATTACCGAGTTCAGGATTGGAAGGCATTTTTAGAAGCCACTTTATCAAATAAATATACCGCAATTACCACAAATGATATTCTTACGTTTGAGATTGAAAATCAAGAATATATACTTGATGTTATAAACGTTAAAACAAGTGAGAATATACGTACTGTTTGTGTTGTTGATAGAGATATTGAATTAAAGATTAAAAATAATGATAATGCAGAAATTATAGAAAATGAAAATAGTAAAACATCATTTGATTTTGAATATACAGATTTGTTTGGTGATAAAAAAGGTGAAATTAAGATTGATGAAAGAGTTAAATTAAGTATTCAACCTAATGAGAAGATTGTATGTGATGGTGAATTTTTAATTGCCTTTGATCAATTTGTAAGTAGAGAAAGGTTTGAATTTGGGTCTATGAATAAGCCAACCAAAGAATGGGCTAATAAAACTGATGATGAAATTTCAATATTCGTATATGGATTAGGTAAAGAAACTGATGGAATTATTCAAGATATTAAATTCCATATTATTTTAAACATTGAAAAAGAGAATAATAATAAAGAAGAAGATGAATTTATTGATGGGGATTCTATTAGATGTGTTTATTGTAAGAATGTAATTAAGAAATCATCACAATTTTTACATGAGAATTTTTGTAGTAGGAATAATATATTATGTCCTCTAGGGTGTGGTGAAATATTTTTGAAGAAAATACCTAAAACGCATTGGCATTGTTGTTCAACTTATGGTAATGATGAGTTTAGTTTTAAAATTCATAATGAATATAATCATGATTGTGATATTGAAGAAATTACTTGTGATTCATGCAGTGAATATCATTGTTTAAATAAATATATATTAGCCAATCACAAATCTAAGGAATGTCCAAAAGAACTTCATGAATGTAAATATTGTCATTTAATTTTACCGAGGGGTGAACCAAGTAAAGAATCTAAATTTTATGGAATTAGTTCACATGAATGGTTATGTGGTTCTAAAACCACTGAATGTCCTAAATGTAATAAAATAATTAAATTAAGAGAGTTAGAGATACATATGAAAATTCATGAATTTGATAGATTAAATAAGGAAATACCAATTAAATGTTCTAATATATTATGTGTTAATATAGTTAACATGGAAGAATATAATAATAATATTGGATTATGTAAGGATTGTTTTGGATCATTATATTCTAATATAATTGATCCTGATGGTAAGAAATTACTACAAAGAATTGAGAGGAAATATATATTACAAATAAAGAATGGATGTGGTGATAAGATAAATTGTATGAATGAATTATGCAATAGCAGTTTGAATTGTCGAATTTCAGAGAAAAGTCGTGAAAGTATGAGTGAAATTGTTAAAATTGTTAAAAATGAGATAATGAAAAATATTCAAACTATTGAAGGTAAATTTCAATTTGAATTTTGTGTTTCTAAAAATATGAATGAAAGAAGAAGGTTTGTGTCAATGTTTGAAGGAAGTGATTGGGCATTAGGATGGATTTGTAAAAGTAATAAAATTAATGGAAATAATATTGATAAGATGAATCAATGGTTAGAAAATAATGCAGTTAGTAATCAAGAATATAAAAAATAATAGATAAGAAATAAATAGTTATTTTAATACAATATTTATAAACATATAAAATTATAAATAAATAAATAAATAAATAAATAAAGAGTAATTAATTAACTAGTTAATTAATTACCTAAACATTTTAAGATGTCAGACCAGACAGTTTTTGGGTTTTGAGAAGCATCAACACCAGCCCAAATACCATTTTTCTTATAATAATCAACAATTGGTTCAGTTTGTTTATGATAAGTTACTAATCTCTTCTTTAAAGCATCGACATTATCATCAGATCTTTGAATAAGTGGTTCACCAGTAATATCATCTTTCATATCAACTTTTGGTGGGTTAAAAATTTTATGATAAGATCTACCACTTGCTGGATGAACTAATCTACCAGTAATTCTAGCAACTAATAATTCATCATCAATTTTTAATTCAATTGCCTTTTGTAATGGTTTTTTCATTTCAATTAACATTGAATCTAATTTTTCAGCTTGTGGAATTGTTCTTGGGAAACCATCAAGGATAAAACCATTTTTACATTCTGGATTATTATTTAATTCAGATTTAATCATACCAACCATAATTTCATCACTAACTAAACCACCTTGATCCATAATTTTCTTTGCTTGTTTACCTAATTCAGTACCTTTTGAAACTTGTGAACGTAACATATCACCAGTTGCTAAATGACAAGCACAGAATTTTTCTTTTAAATTTGGTGCTTGAGTACCTTTACCTGCACCAGGTGGACCAATAAGGACCATACGAAGTGCTGGTGGTAATGGAGTTGTAATACCAGCTTTTGCTTCTAATTCAGAAACACGATTTTCAAGTTTTGTAACAAGTTCTTGAATTTTATCCATTTTGAATAATTATTATACTTAAAGATTGGATCAAGTTAATTGAATGAATAAATAAAATAATGAGAGAAGTGAAAGAAAAATAGAGGTAAAATAGATGAAAGGAAGAAACAAATAGAAATTAAAAAAGGTAAAATAACCAATTAACCAACCAACCAACAAATTTCAGACTCAATCAAATTCAGCCAAAATTTCAACATAATACTTACATACTTACATACATACATTAATGCAAAATGACCATCACCATCACCAGAGTTGTAGTACACACAGTACACACAGTACACACACATGTCTCTCACTGCTGGCCCGCTTACCGCTTGCACTCAATTCACTCAATTTGACTCCCTCCCTTTTTCCCTCCGCTTTTTCTTTTTTCACTTATCGGCTCTGCATTCGCGTTTTTCGCGCTAACGGAATTCAAAATCAGGCGTCGATCGTCGTTTACTTGGTCGGCTTAGTTGTTAGTTTCTATTTTATTTTGTAAATCTATTATATAAAGAATAAGATAAGATAAGAGAAGGGAAGGGAAGAGAAAAGAGAAAGAAAAAGGATAAATGAATAATTTAATAAATAAGTTAATAAATAATGTAATAAATAAATGTAATAAATAATAGTGAATAAATAATAAGAATAAATAAATAAATAATAAATAAATAAATAAATAAATAATAAAAAAATATATATAAAAATATATTGAATATTAAATTATATTAATTTTATTTCTTTAATATTTATACACAGGTCATTTCTATCATTAGTTTTAATTAAAAAAAAATCGTTGGTTTCATAAAATCATAAATTAATTAATTAATTAATTAATTAGAATTTAACATCCCAACTATCTAATTTCATTGTACCATTTTCTTGTAAGTTAATATGCATTTTAAATGCATCCTTTAATGAATGTGGTTCATGTAATGATTTTGTCTTTTTACAATGGAATAAAGCTCTTTCATAATATTCATTCAATTGATCTCTATAATCTGGATGAGCACAATTATTAATAATTAATGGAACTCTTTCCTTTGGAGCTAAACCTCTTAAATCAGCTAAACCAAAATCAGTAACAAAGATATCTAAATCATGTTCAGTTTGATCAATATGAGATGAGAATGGGACAACACATGAAATACCAGTTGGATCAGTTTTTGTCTTACGAGCTGCTGGTGTATGCATAATTGAAAGTTTTGCATTACGTAAGAAATCTGCTGAACCACCTAAACCATTTAACATTCTTGAACCATTAACATTTGTTGAATTTGCATGACCATAAATATCAAATTCAACTGGTGTATTCATTGCAATAACACCTAATCTTCTAATAATTTCTGGTGAATTTGATACAACTTGAGATCTTAAACAAACTTTCTTTGAGAATAAATCCCAATTATCAAAGAATTTTTTAAAACCATCTTGTGATAATCTAATTGAAGTTGAAGTTGCATAATCAATTTTACCATTTTCAAAATATGGTAAGAAAGAATCTTGCATAACTTCAGTCCAAACTGTTAAATTTTTAAATGATGATTTTTCTAAACCTTCAATAATTGCATTTGCGACATTACCAATACCAGATTGTAATGGATGTAAATTTTCTGGTAATCTACCAGCTTTAACTTCTTGTTCAAAAAATTCAATTAAATGACCTGCAATTTTTCTTGACATTTCATCAGGTGGTGTTGGATTTGGAACTTTATCAGGAATTGTTGATTCAACAATTGCAACAACTTTTGAAGGATCAACTGGAATTGAAGTTAAACCATTTTTTTGATCAACTGTCATATAAGGATAAGGTGGTCTATTTGGTGGATTAATTGGCATATCAATATCATGTAAACCTTCAAATGATGGAGTTGAAGTATTAACTTCAATTATAACTTTATCAGAAACTGAAATCATTTCTGGTGAACCACCAACTGCAGGACCTGGAATAATTGAACCATCTTCAGTAATTGCAGTTGCTTCAATAATTGTATAATCTAATAAATCATTTTCCTTAAATCTAGTATAATAACCATAAGTTAAATCTTGTGGGAACATTGATAAATGTTTATCAAAAAATCTAGTTCTATCTTCATTAATTGCTTTTGAAATTGGTTTACCAACTTGATGTGGAGCTCTTCTATGAATCATATTTAAATCAGCCCATCTTGATTCTTCAGGACCTGCAGATGCACCAACGAATAAATTAAAACCTAATTTACCCTTTAAATTATTTTTTTCAACATGATCAGCTAAAGCAGTTGGAATTGCCTTTGGTGAACCAACACCAGTAAAACCTGACCAACCTAAATATTGACCATCTTTAAATAATGGAACACATTCTTCAGCTGTTCTTAATTTTTTAAGATATGGAGCATATCTAACTCTTTGTTTTAAAATTGCAGACATAATTTAATAATTATTACGTAAATTAGTTGATAAAGGAGATATTGAAGAAGAAGAAGAAAAAAAAAAAGAAAAGAAAAAAAGAAAGGAGAAAATAAGAGGGGAAAAAATTGAAAGTAAACAAAGAAAACAAAAGAAAGCAAAACAAAGAGGAAGAAAAGTAGAAAAAAATGGAGAACAAGAGGATTAAAAGAAATTTAAAGGCAAATTGAAAAGAATAATGTAAACAGAAAAGTTGAACAAACAAGAGCTCAAAACATGATGTGGGGGATTCACACATTAATAAACGCACAATAAACGCACAATAAACCAGTACAAACAGTCACTAAATGTGAATGACCCCACATCGGGTAATTAATAAATCTCCATCCGCCCGATTAATGTCGGCAATTTCCAACTGGTTTACGTAAGCTTCAACATGTTTTATTAACCGTCTCGATCCCGAATTTATTTTATACATTATTTATTACATTATTTACACTATATTTATTACATTACATTACATTACATTACAAAACTCTCTTCAAATAAATCATCATATCTACCATCCATACATTCATCAATATATCCAACTTTAACATAACAATCATCACCAAATATATTTTTCAGTTTATTATGGAAATTCTTTAACATATTTAAATCTTTATAGTCTATTGGATTATTATAACTATATGTAAAATTATTACCCCTCATTAAATAAATTTCAATATGTTTCATATTATATTGATTATTAGTTTTAAAACATTTATCAAGTTCTTGAATTGTTGAACATTTCCAACCAACTAATACTAATCTTTCAAGATTACTTATTAAACTTTTCTTAATAATTTCATTAGTTTCAAAATCTTTAAAATAATAATCCCTACGTAAATTAATTATATCAATATTTGGATAAAAATTTGAAAATTCATTCTCTTTAAATTTATCATTCATTAAAATTATCTCTAATTCCTTTAATTCATTATAAAAATCAATTTCAAATAAAAATTTATCATTATAATCTGTATTAATAAAATTTTTAAACCTTTCACAATTTAAAAATTTAATAAATTCTCCACTATAATATAATCCAATCTTTTTAGGTTTACAATTCTTCCTTTCATTAATTATTAAATTATTATTATTAATTGGATATTCAGGTGAGAAAACTTCCTTTAAATTAATTGGATATTCCCATGTACAATTAATTAATTTAATATCTTGTAATTCAATTAATTTACCATCATTACACCTTTTATTAAAATCACTTAAATATTCTTTAATCTTTGGATAAAAATAAATATCTTTACCAATACAAAAATTTTTTAATGTTAATTGTTTAATTTTATGAAATCTTTGTAATTGAGTTAATTCAAACATTGCATTATCATTAATAAATCCTTCATTATTTTTCTTAATTTTACTAACTAATGTCATTTTATTAATTTTATTAGTTAATTCAATATCAAAATCATCTTTATATTTTAAACATCTACCACTTGTAAGTAATTCAATTTGCATATCTTTTAAATTTTTACAATCTTTAAATAATTTCTTAAATGATATATTCCATTCACTTTTATTAGTCTCTTTTAAATTATTTAAATCACTTAAAATTTTAATCCTTTCAATTAAATTTAATAATTTAAAATTATTTAAAAAATAATTAATATCTTCCCATTTAATTTGAATATTTTTAAAAATATCACAATAAAATAATAATCGATGTTCTTTATTAATACATGATAAATTAATTAAATCTTTCCTATTAAGATTATTTAATATTAAATTTAATAATTCTTCAGGTATATTAATTAAAAATGATGTATTATTATTTAAATTTTGTCCAAAATTAATAATTTTATTACTTCTAATTAATTTATTATTATTACCTTCATTTTCATATTCTTCTTCAGTTTCTTCACGTTTTCGTTTATCATTAGTAGTTAGAGTATTCATGTTTGATTGATTTGGTTGATAAAAAATGGGTAACTCAAATGGGATACTTGATATTAAAAAAAAAAATGATGAAACAGATAAGAAGAAGAGAGAAATAAACATATTCTGCACATACATCTGAGTCATCCACCTCCTCTGCTATCATCACAATAACAAAAGGGCTTTAAACCGCTCTTGATCCCATGACCGTTTATAATTTTATACATATATATATATAAAGCAGGGTATTTTTTTTTAGCTTTTTCAAATCGAGAATGGAAATATCGCTTTTATTCTTTTTATACACACATTACTATTACATTTTATTTAATAATTAATAATTAATAATTAATAATATCCTCTTCACTTTCATCATCCTCATTTCTCCATATCCTTTCAAGCTTTTGCATTGAATATAAAGACCCAATATTACCAAAATCATGTAAATCCCTAAAATATTTACTAACTAATTTTCGATCTTCAATTTTAGTTGTCCATTTACCAACTAAGAATACACAAAATTGAAACATCATCAATTCAAATGATTTAATCCTCTTTTTAGTTTTTAAAAATTTAAGTAATTCAATAGTTTCATCAATTGCATTTATAACTAAAAAATGATTTTTATCTAATTTCATTAATTGTGTTAAAACTTGAATAATTGTTGACATTCGATGAGCTTGATAACAAATATCCCACCAAGATAAATAAACAATTTTACCATTATCTTCAATATCATCAAATTTTTCAATAGCTTCAATTGGTATACCATAATTTAAATCATATTTAAAATCTTCATTTAAATATGCAGTATTTGATAATATACAAAATTCTTTAACTTCTTTACTTTCAAGACTTGTTAAAAACCAGCTAATCTCATTTAATGTGATTTTTTTACCTAATCTAGCATTTTTTAAAGTACAACATAATCTACTTGTTATAATTGTTAATTTATTTGAATATCCTAACATTAAATTAAAATCTTTTGTTAATTCATTACTATTATTATTATTATTATTATTATTAATTGGATTAACCCAATTAATTCTTGAAATCCTTAGTAAATTAGAATCATCATTAACCCATTCTGCAACAATTTCCCAATCTTTTTCATTCATCGTACCACCTAAACTTGATGATAATCCAGCAATTATTTCAATACTGAAAAACCATGTCCTACAAAATGCTAATGTCTCCCTTTCAATTATATTTAATTCATTTGATTTATCATCATCATTATCATTATCATTACTATTATTATTATTATTCCCTGATGAATGAATTAATAATCTACCTGCAGTCTCTAAATGTGGTCTCCATTTAACAACATTTGATGATGCATTATATGATGTTAATAATAATGTTGTCATAATCATACCTTCCATTTTACCATTTTTTATCTTTTTATCTTTATCAATTGATGTTGTCTCTTCATTTAATGATTGACCTAATAATGACATACATGTAGATAAATAATTACAATATTTAGCTTCATCAATCGGTGATTTACTATGTCTATATGCTGATAATGCACCACATGCTAAAACTGCAGCTAAAACATATGATTCCCTTCTTGCATAATATAATATAAAATCCCTAGCTGGATTTATAATATTATTGTTACTATTACTATTATTAGAATCATAATTTAGTCCTGTAGTTGATGGTGATAAAGAAATTGAAGAATTATCATTATCTTCAGTCTCATTATTCTTGTGTTCATTCTTATAATTTTTTGATTCTTGATTATCACTATTTTCTTTTTCTTTTTTACTATTTTGATTCTCAGTTTCAGTATCATCATCTAAACCTAATGGACAAAGTGGCATTATAACTCTTGAAAAATTATCATAGAATAATTTTAAATATTCCATATGAACATCAGGTAATGAAAATTTAGATAATTTAATATGAGGAATTGAAGATTTTGGAATTTTAAATGTTTTAGATGGTGAATTATTTATATCTCCATTACATAATACTGAAGATATAGAATATGGTGATGTGCTGATATCTGTATTAAATATTTGAAAATTTAATTGATTATTCACATTATTAGAATTAAGATTTGAATTATAATTATTAGTATTAGTATTATCATAAGAATAATGGTAATTATAATTATAATTATTATTCATATTTGAATAATTGTTATTATTATTAGTAGTAGTAGTAGTATTATATACAGTATTCATATTAATCTGGCCTGAGGTTTGAGATATTTGTGAAGTTAATAAATCATTTAAACTTTGTGCTAAATCAGAGGTACCATCTTTATAATTTTCGGGTATTATCATCATATTGATATCATTAACCATATTATTGTTAACTGAAATATTATCATTAGAATAAATATTTGGTACTTTTGTTCTATCTTTGCAAGTATTGATCAATTTTGATATTGATGGAGTGGTATCGGGTGTTGATAAAGATGACGAAATATTATTTTTCTTCTCTGTAACTGATTTATTTATTGATGTGGAACTTGATGGTTTTGAATTACGTTTCCCATTGGATTTCCTTTTAGGTGGTAAATATATACATTCTTTGTCTAATCTTTGGCAATGCCAGCATATCGGTTTTGATTCGTCACACTACTTAAAAGTTTAAAAAATAGAAAAAAAAAAAAAAAAAAATGTTAGTATCTTTAATTTAAACAATGAAGCTATTTTAAATATCAACATACTTTAATTTTCCTGCGTTTGCATTCAGTGCATCCTAATTTAGAATATCTACCCTTTTTCACAGTTGCAACAGTCATATTATTTGATTAGGATAAAAGCACAATCAGATCAAAAGACAAAATTGGAAATGAGGAAGAAAGATATATAAACTTGATCAAAAAAAAACGAATGATTAAAGATGATTAATAAAGCTCTATAGAAACAATTGTTTAACAATGGAAGAGATAACTACGGATACTACAGAAAGAAGTAAAATAAAAGAAAAACACCGATTTCACAACTTATTTGATCAACTGTGAAATCAAATCGTTTTGCAATCTAAAAAGATTAAAAAATTGCCGCGCAATTGATAAATCATAAATCATCCTTTCTCACAATTTGCAACACGAGGACTTGGCTCTTTGGCTTTTGTTGTAGCTTGAAATGGCAAGATCTGCCGTCTTTACAGCTGCCCCCCATGACATTTCAACACCACAACCACCAAAACCATAACAGTGAATAATGGTGACTTCTTTACCATCGTTATCAACAATTTCTTTCTCGGATCTGACACCTCCTTCACGTGCAGGTCTAAAACCAACATTAATACGTAAAATATCAAGTTTACCATCCTTTTCATTAAATAAATGTGGGAATCTAATTCTAGCATTTTCAATTAATGATTGTGTCTCTTGTTCAATTGGTACATCTTTAAAAGATTTAGCATTTTTAGTTCCACCAATAATTATACCACCATTTAATGGACGTGGTATATTAAAACACCATTCACCATTTGCTAATTGATAAGTAATTGTTTTATTTTCAAATTCATCTAAATATTTTAATGGAGGTCTAACTAATAAAGTTTGACCTCTAATTGAATAACATTTTGGATCATGATTACCATTAAATAATAAACCATTACCAGTACAATTAATTAAAATTGAATTTGGATACATTTCAGAAACTTGCTTTAATGAATAAACTTCTTTTCTAATTAATTCTATTTTTTGTCTTAATTTAAGTGAGTCTAACATAAAATTCATATAAACATGTGGATTAACACAAAATGTTAAATATTCAGCACCAAATTTAACATTTAATGGTAATTGATTCTTTGGAATTATTTTAAAATCTTTAACAATATCAGTATATCCTTTGCTTAATGATTCATATAATGGATTTTCAAATTCAATATAATCAATACCTTTCATTAATTTTATTGATGATTCAGGATGTTTAATTGCTAATTCTTGAAATTTTTTATATGTATAATGAGTAAATTTTGAATCTCTATATTCAGCATCCGATTTGGATGGAAATGGTCTAAAATGTGCTCCAGCCTTTGATGATGTATAGTAAGGATTTAATAAACCAGTATCTGGGAAATCTTTTGAAATAATAACCAATTTAGCATTTGGATTGATTTCAGCAATTCTAAATGCGGTTGAAATCCCAATAACACCTCCACCTACAATAACGATCGGCTCAGACATTTTCTTCTTTATACTGTATAAATGAGATATATATATATATATATTATGTAGTACAACAATAAGAATAACCCATTCTACGACTTTCACAAATGCAAATTATGTCTCTATTTATAATATTTTCTTGTAAACGGAAATTGAAATGGAGTCCAACATGTTATTTATCTCACCGCTACACGCAAAAGAGATAAGATTAGAGCGCTTAATGTTTTCAAAGAGGAAATATTAATTGCCATAAGGTTGGAATGCCTTGGGGTTCTTGAATGGTCAGATTTTACACATGTTGAAGAAATAAAATCAACGGCTTTGGTGTAAACTATTAGCAAGCTTTATCTCATTTTAATACTAATATCTATTTCACTAGCATCATGAACATTCTTGGGAACCCAAGAAATAGAGTTTTACAATTAGACGGATATTTACTAGATGATCAAATTTTAAAAATTATAAAAACACAATTAACAGATGCATTTTCAGATTCTTCATTACCATTAAAAATACAAAGAATTGGATCAAGACATAATAAAGATTTATTGTTCTTATTTAAATTATTATTGTATAAATTATTTATTTGGGATAAATCAACAACATATGGATTACTTTTACAAAATTTAAAATTATCAAATAATAATAATAATAATAATAATAATAATAATAATCACTTAAACAATATTGGTAAATTAATAATATTATTAAATTTAATTTCAACATACTCAATTGAAAAAATTACATCATTTTTATATTCAAATGATTTCAATCAATTAGAAAATTCAAATCCAAAATTATATTTAATTTTTTCAAAATTAATAAATTTTTTACCATTAATTAATAACTCTTCATTATTATTAGAAATTTTAAATAAGATTTTATTTTTCATTTTTGGTGATTATACAACATTATATTATAGAATATTTAAAATAAAACATGAAATTTTAAATCAAATTGGTACTTCATTTGCATCAAATCCACAATCAATAAGTTATGAATTCCAAGATAGGCAATTAATTTGGAATTCATTTACAGAATTTATAAATAATATATCTGATATTAAAATGCCAAAAATAATTACAAAAATTTGGAATCGTACATTAATTAAAGTAATTAAAAAAGATAATGAAAATTTAAAAATTGATAATGATTCAATGTTTAGATTCTTACCTGAAAGATGTTGTGCAATTTGTTATTTAAATGATGTTAATCAAGATAAAAATATTGATGATAATTTAATTACAAATCCTTATATTACAAATTGTAATCATATTTATTGTTATTTTTGTTTAATGAATGTAATGAATAATAAATTTGATGATTTAAATGATGATTCAGATAATATTTATAAATGGAATTGTTTAAGATGTAATGAAAAGGTTTTATGGTGTAAAATTTATAATGATGGAATGGATGATTTGAATACACGAACAAATCAATATTTTGAATCAGAAAAGTATTTAAATAAAGTAGAGGATGACGATGACGATAATTATGCTGAGTATGATGAGTATGAAGATGATGATGATTATGATGATTATGATGATAATGATGAACAGGAAAATCACGGATTTGATAACTCATCAGATAACTCTTTGTCAGAAACAGATTCTGCATATGAATATGATGAAGAAGAGAGTTTATGACCAATTTTAACATTTGATATATAAACATGTATAGTAGTGAAAAATATCAAATTCTAATCATATAATTTTTACAAATTTACTTTAATAACCTTTTTTAACGTAAGCCATATTAATTTAAAATAATATAAAGAAATTATATATGGTTATATAGATTAGAAAAAGAAAAAATTATTTCATAAAATTAATTATAATACAAAAAAGTAAATAAAACGACAAATGATGCATAAATATAGCTAAATTATGAATGCTATATTGAAAAAGAAAACTAATGAATGGAAGTATCAAACCACACTTTGCAATTTCAAAAGTTACTATGACGAATAAAAAAATTAAAAGACAACGTAAACTAAGTAAAGTAACCCAAACAATCTAAACGAAATTATTTAGACTGTAAATAAATATGAAGATTAAGATTAAATCTTAAATTTTAAATTTGTTCTAAAATTTAGAACATCATGGAGAAAAAGACAGCAAGTAAGGTGAAAATACCAGAACTTGAAATTTTTGCACCTGCAGCATGGAATTGTGAAAGAGAACTTGAAGAAGCAACTTCTTCTGATGTTGATGTTGGAATATAAACACTTGTTGGTTCAGCTGCTTTTGAATTGGTAGTAAGAGTTACTATAGTAGTTGCTTCTGTTTCTTGTGATTGGGTAGTTGCAGCAGTAGTTGGTGCAGTGGTTTCTTTAGTTTCGGTTGCTTTAGTTTCTGGTGCTTCAGAAGTAGTCGTTGGGACAGTAGTATAGTAATCACAGTAAGTAGTAGTGTAAGAAACTTCTTTTGTAACAGTGGTATCGTTTTCAACGGTGGTAGTAGTAGAAACACCAGTTGATGTTGAAACAATTGAAGTTGCAGTAGTGACGCCAGTACTAGTTTCAGTTAATGGGCAATAAGAAGTATAAACGGTTTCTTCACTTGTAATATAAGTAACACCTGTAGTGACTGGAACATTGGTACATTTATCTTCTGAGCATGAAGTGATGGTAACAACAGTAGTTTCTGAAGCAACAATAGTAGACTCGATTACAACAGTGGAATCTGGAACTGGAGCTAAAGTAGCAGTTGAACATTTGTTATCAGAACATGAAGTAATTGTAACAGCAGTAGTTTCTGATTCAGTAATAGTTAATTCAGTGGTTGATTCGGCTGGAACTTCAGTAGTTTGAGTTAATGGACAGTAAGTAGTATAAACGGTATCACTTTCAGTAACAATGGTGACACCAGTAGTAACTGGAACTTCAGTACATTTATTATCGGAACATGAGGTAATGGTAATAACAGTAGTTTCAGAAGCAGTAATGGTGGAAATGATATCAGTGGTTGATTCTGGAGCTGAAGTTAAAGTACTTTCAGAAGAGGATGAAGAAATTGGAGAGACTGATGAAGAAGTAGTTGCAGAAGGTAAAGAAGATTTTGAAGTTGATGATGGGTTTGATGATGTAATACTAGTTGCAGTAATTGTAAGTGTGAAATCTTGTTTAGCTCTTTTCTCAATTAATTGTGGTAAACCATCTAAAGCAATAACAAAAATACCGACATATTCATCTAATTCAGATTCAATAGCACCTTCAAAGGAAACTTCAATAGCCTTATCAGATGATGTGAAAAGTGCATCACCACCAACACTAAGTAAACTTGAAGAAATAACAACAGATACATCTTCAACTTCTGCTTCTGATGGTAAATAAACGGCAGAACTTCCAACGGAGTCAAAGGAATAACCTTCATTAGTTGCATCAGCACTGATACCAAATCCGGTAAATCCTGAATTTGGTAAATTTAAATCAAAGAAAATAGTGTTATCTAAATAATAACCAGTACCTGATGGAACATATGATGTATTTTTATAAGTTGCAGCTGATGTTGCCCCAACTAAGGCTAAAGATTGTGCAATTTGTGTGAGCTTCATTTTGTTTATGACAGTATTAGAATTAAATGTGATGAAATTTGATTAATATATAAATGTTGAATGTATTATTCAAGCGAAGGACAGTGATATCAAAAGGTTTTGTTTGTTTAAAAAAAGATATAATATAAAGTAAAGAGAGTTTATAATTAAGAATTAATGGATCACAAAATAGAAAAATAGAGGAAATAGGACAGTTTATAAATTATTTGAAGCTGTAAATGTATTGAGTAAAATTCAAGAACAGCTGATTTACAATTATCTTAACTTGATTAATAAAATAGTTCTAATTAAAGCAACAAGCTGGTTATAATTTGATAAAAAGAAGTAACATTATAGTAAAATACCATAAATATATTAGGTTGAACAATGAAATTGAAATCTATTTCCTATTCAAGTAATAAACCTGCACATCAAAAATACCTAAAAAGTCAATTAATATTACCAGCCATTTAATAAATTATTTACCAGCCATTTTTTCACACAATAAAAAAAATTTATAGAGCAATTTTTACTTTATTGCACCACGCACTGCCTTTTTTTAGTGAAATTACAAGTTATAAATGGCTGTTAAAAATAATCGCATATAAGAGAGAATGATTGTTTTACCATACAAAGTATGTTGTTAATACATTTTTGAATGTTTTATCGCATATACAATATATACAAATAATTACATTAAGTGATTGGTAGTTTTTGTTGGTTGTAGTAGAATATAAAAGATGATCTATATTTCAAATGATTTCAGTCAACCCCTTTAAAATCATATACAATTCATTGATTTGTTAATTCTTTAAATAGAAACAAATTACAAGCCCAGATATGATGTAATTATTACTTAATTTCAAAGATTTTCCCCATAAGTCTATATCTTCCAATAATAAATGTACATATATAAATGGCTTACTATGAACTATAAATAAATACCATAGTAACAAATGTAAGCATTAGTTAATATTGATCATAAAAGAATACCAAAATTTGTAAACATAATGTGAAATTTGTTAAGAGCCCGAGGAAAATAAAATTAGAATCATTTTCTATTTTTAAACCGATGTATATTTTAAATCCTTGCTATTATGATACAATAGAGACTACCCTTATTTTTAGTCATTTTTGTCTCTTTAAAACTTTGATAAATTAGGTTATTTGAATTTAAAATACTATAAATATTACTATTTCCGATAAGTTCATTCTACAATAAAACCATCAGAGGATTAAGAAAAATTTGATCGAATATTACAAGACTATAATTTTAAAACGATTATTAATAATAATGCGAATATATAAAATTAGAAAATTAAACAAATGATATTAAAGTTAAAAATCTAACCTAATGAATTGAAAGAAGTGTACATAGCAAAAAATAAATAGAAAGAACAATCGAAATCGATGTTACTCTAGAATGACTGTTAAATGTGAATTAATTTAAAACGACGATATATGAATTAAAAATTGAATCAATTGGTATACCAGAAATAAATTTATAAATTTAGATCTTATTAATTAGATTCTTAATAAATACATTTTTTTTATTTTTGAAATTTTTTTATTAAATGAAATTATATTGATAATAATGAAATAATTGAATGGGAATCATAAAATCATGATATTTAGAACATCATAGATAATAAGACAGCAGCTAAAGTGAAGACACTTGAACCAACAATCTTAGAACCAGCAGCTGAATATTCAGAGACAGCTTCACCTTCTGAACCTGCAGATGAAGTAGAAACAGCTTCTTCAGTTGGAACAACAACTGAAGAACCAGTAGCATATTCGGTGTGTAATTCACCAGATGAACCGTAAACAACACCAGTTGAAGTGTAAGTAGTAACAGTAACGATTGTAGTAACACCAGCAGCAGTACCTTCAGTAGCTGGAGCAGTGGTAGATTCAATAGTTTCGGTTTCAACACCAGTGGTAACAACAGCAGTACCAGTTGAGACAACAGTAGAAACTGATTCTTCAGTAACAACAGTGGTAACACCTTCAGTAGCACCTTCACTTGAAGTAACAGTAGTTAATTCAATAGTAGTAGTTAGGTAAGCAGTAGTGGTGACTTCAGAACCTTCTTCTGGAGCAGAGGTTTCTGGAGTAGAAGTTTCAGTACCTTCAGTAGTGTAGTATGAACAGTAAGTTGAAGTGTAAGTAACTTCACTGGTAACGGTAACTTCGTTTTCAACAGTAGTAACAGTGGAGACACCAGTTTCAGTTGAAACAATTGAAGTAGCAGTAGTAACACAAGTAGTAGTAGTAGTTAATGGACAGTAAGTGGTGTAGATAGTCTCTTCTTTAGTGACAACAGTAACACCGGTGGTAACTGGAACTTCAGTACATTCTTCATCAGCACATGAAGTAATGGTGATAACAGTAGTTTCTGATGCGGTAACAGTTGATTCATATTCAACAGTGGAATCTGGAACTGGAGCTAAAGTAGCAGTAGTACATTCTTCATCGGAACATGAAGTAATAGTAACAACAGTAGTTTCGGATTCAGTAATGGTTTCAGCTGGAACTTCAGTAGTTTCAGTTAATGGACAATAAGTGGTGTAAACGGTATCACTTTCAGTAACAATGGTGACACCAGTAGTAACTGGAACTTCAGTACATTTATTATCGGAACATGAGGTAATAGTAATAACAGTGGTTTCTGAAGCAGTGATGGTTGATTCAATTGAAGAACCGGTGGTTGGGACAACAGATGATGAACCAGTCGTGGTTGGAAGAACAGATGATGAAGCTGAACCTGAACCAGTTGATGAAGATGAACCTGAACCTGAACCAGTTGATGAAGCACCAGATGGAATTGAAGTAGTAGCAGTAATAGTAACAGTGAATTCTTGATCTTCTCTCTTTTCAATTAATTGTGGTAAACCTTCTAAGTTAACTAAGAATAAACCAACATATTGATCTTTAGTGACTTCAATCGAACCTTGAATTTGGACATTAGCACCATCATCAGCTGAAGTAAAGTCAATATCAGCAGAAATATCAAGAGAAGTTGAAGTTGAATCTGAGGTAACATCGAATGGAGTACCTGATGGTTCATAAAGACCAGAAAGAACTTTTGGGCTGAAAGTGAAACCGTAGAAGTCAGAGTTAACATCAGAAGCAATGGAGAAACCATTGAAACCAGAGTTTGGTAAGTGTAAGTTGAAGTAAATATCACCATTGTAGAAGTAACCAGAACCTGATGGAACAAATGATGTATTTTTGTAAGTTGCTGCAGAAGCAGAACCGAGTAAAGCTAAAGATTGAGCAATTTGAGAGAATTTCATTCTTACTTGATAAATTTAAATTAAAATATTAACGAAAGACTTAGATATCAAGCTTGTTGTAACATGAGAAGGAAAAAAAAGAAAATAAAAGATAGAGAAGAAAAAGAATAAACAAAGATCAATGCCAGAGAAGAAAATGGGGGGATGTATAAACTATTTATAAATTTTTTATGAAGTGATTCCAATATACATTATCAATGTTAATTTTATTGTAAATAATTGTTATTGATCAAATGTGTATAGTAAAAACGAAAGTGAGCAACAGCTTTCGGTAAAACAAAAATAAAAAAAAATAAAAAAATAAAAAAAATAAAAAAAATAACAATGAAAAAAAAAAAGAAAAGTTGTTTTTTTTTTAGATCGTCGGTCCGCTAAAAAAACCTTCTAACAAAAATTACTAGTAATAAAAGATTTAAATTCTAGTTAGAACAAAAAATACTCTCAATAGGGTAACTCGACGCCCAATTTGTAATTATAAACAAAACAAAAATGAGTAATTATTTTTTAACAATGCCTTCTAATTATAAATTTTGTATTGTTTACAAAATTGGTTTTTCAGAATTAATTAGGTAATACACGTAATTTTAATATAAAATGGCGTTTTTTTGAGCCTTCAAGAATGTTAAATAACCTTTTCATTGTTATAAACTTTAAACCAGTCCGCATTAATTGTTTTTATTGTTTAATTATTGAGAAAAGGCTTTAAATTAATTCAATTTACTAACAAATTTTAAAAAAATTAAATGATTTGCCAAAAAATGTAGAGTTGTTTTGTAAATAAATCACAAAACCCGAGTATTTGTTAGTAAATTAAAATTTTATAAATCATTTTGCAGATGTGGCGATATTTTTTTTAAAAAAAATAAATTAATTTTACAAATTTTAGCTCTATAATTATATAGTAGGCTCATTTGCTGAAATTATAATCTATAAAATCGCTTTGAATATTGTAGATTTTTAAGCCTGTCTCATAAAATTATAGCTTCAGTTATTTTAATTGTTAATCATATATATATTATTACTTAATCGATTGGTATATTATAGTTTTACAAGAAAAAAAAATTAAAAGAAAATTTAAAAAACATATATAAAGAATATTTCTAATTAAAAATATAAATATATTGTTAATAAATTAGAGCAATTGTATTGGTTGCTTTACAAAAATGAGAATTGTTAAGTAAGATTTGTTTACATAATCATAAAAGATCTCAAACTGAAATGAATCTAGTCAATTTTGGATATGACGATCTTTTACAAGTCCAAAATAGGTAACTTAAATAAACTAACATGTATGGCGTGGTAAATTAACTAGCAAAAATGAATTTAAAATACTGAAAATACGGAAAATACGATAAATGTTTTAGCTTAATTTATTAATAATTAAAATCGCGGTCGCGTTACTTTTCCAAATGCAAATAATCATTAGTAGCAGAAGAAAGGGGGGTTATAGAATTAAAAATTTATAAATTAACACAATTCAATTGAAATTGAGTCAAATTAAGATTAGTGAGAAATAACAGCGCAGATTTCTGCATATTGGTTTTTATTTTAATTTTTTTAAATTTTTAAATTGTTTTGTTTATATTTTGTAAATTAATTTACTAATTTATTAATTTACATTGATTTATTATATTAATTAAATAAATTAATTGTTCAATAACAAAATTTTATACTTTCACTCTTTATTGTATGGTTTTCGTAATTTTATTGATTTTTTATTATTATTATTATTATCAGCTGTCTTCCGATTTATACAATGTTAATTATACTTTAGGCATAGACTTTTTCATAAATAGATCTGTCTGAAAAGTTTATAGTAAAAAAGTTAGCTAGCTTATAATTTATCAACTTATTTTTTTTTGTTAACTATATCCATTCATATATTTATTTTAATGTTAATTACGATTTATAATTGAATCTGTTTTTATTAGCATACAACTATTGTATTACAAACTTTTACTCCTTATAAATTATTGTTAACAAATAAAATTATTATTACTTTCACGATATATAATTAATGTATATGAAAAATAAAACAATGTATATGAGTATTTTTTTTATTAGTCTAATTTTTAAAAATTGTTCCGATTGAAACTCATTTGCTAGGCAACACCTCGAAAATTTTTAAATATAATTAATACGAAAATTAACCTAAAAATTGAAAATCTTTACGTCACTATGAGTACGAATTATTTTAAAAATGTAATTTTAGAAACTAATGAAAATTGTCAAAATCAATATCACTATGTTACAATGAATTGTAATATTTTATAATATTTTATCAATTTGTAGATAACAAAGTAAAAAAAATATTCATTTCTATTATATACTAATTGTAAATGTCACTAGGCTACATAATTAATTTTAAAGGTTAATCTCATTCGTATATACTCAATAAATACTAGTTTAATGAAAACATTTGAAATGAATAAATATAGATATTAAAAGTCAAATTTAAAATCATTTGATTCAATTGATCTGACCTTTAATTTGTTTACAGGAGTAGTTATTGTAAATTATCAAAAATAAAAAGTAGATAGATGAAGATAAAAACTACTAAAGGGTTTTCTTAAATTATATAAATAAATTATATCACGTATTAGGTAATGCTTAATAATGATTTTCGTCAAATAAAAGGCAATTACAGAAAAATTGTCAATTTAATTAATCAAATATAAATAAATATAACAAGTGATAAAAATTTTTAATAAATTAATTTAATATTTTTGACCTTTTATCATAATCTCATTATCAAGGGCCTAGAGCTTTAACAATAAACGTGATATTCTATTTCCTCCTCACTATAAATCAATTCCGATATTGTTTCGCTCTTCGGTAAAAGTTCAATATTATTTCATTTTTTCTTTTTTCTATTAAATTAGAAGCCTGCGGCCTTTCACCACTTCACCAATATTAATTGGTAAAATATTATATCGAGTATCTTTGAGTTTACTTTAAGAAATTTAATATAGTTTCTAAAATTACTTATTTGGGTATACACAGTATTATTTAAATTAATTAGTTATTACAAAGTAAGTTTCCTTCTCTTTTATATTGTATTGAATAATAAAACATTTGATTTATTTTTATTTTTATTCTTGACCAATATTATAATCATCAATAGACTAGAAATCTGGATCGATAAAATAAAATATTTGCTGATTTTGATGAAAAATTCGTATATAATATTTATTGGGTTCATTTTTTTTTTTTTGATTGAAAAAAAAAAAGTTAGATGTCGAATCCTATCTAACTTTCGTATATTTTTAGTTTATTTAGTTTGAATCTAAATCATAAATTTAAACTGAATATTCTGGAACATTACCAATCACCGTACTTAGTAAATTTAGTTGGTAAACTAACTGCATCATTTCTATTTTGCCCTGAGTTATTTTGATCTTTCTTTCTACCAAATCTAAAACTTTTCATACTGATTCCTGATGAAAGTGATAATTCAGCACTATTTTTTTCAATATATTTTAAATAATATGATGCAATTATAACTAAACAAAATACTAATAAAAATATAAATCCAATAATACCACCAAACCATCCATAATTTGATTGACCATCACCTGGAACTTTAACATTCATACCAAATAAACCTGTAACTAAATTCATTGGAACTAAAATTGTACCTAAAAGTGTAACTTTTGATAACATATCAGTAACTCTAAGATTTGAATAAAATGATTCAACCTGTAATTGTGCTAAATAATTTGAATGTGATCTACTAAAAATTTTCTCATATGATAATAATGATTGAAACATTGTAATAATATGATCTTGAATATCACCTAAATATAATGCAATATCAGCACTTGGTTGAACTTGTGATTGTTGACTATTTAAATTATTATTACCGTTAATTCTACGACTAGCAGCTTCATCTTGACATCTTTTTGAGAACATTTTAATAACATCAGCTTTACCTTGTAAAAGTCTCATTAATGTCATAACTTTCCTTCTACTTTCACCAATTTTTAATAACATTCTACCAAAATCATTCTCTCTTGATAAAAATACAGAATCTTCAATTGCATCTGCTTCATATTCAATTGATTGAATTATTGGTGCAAATCCATCTGTAATATCATCAATCATTGCATAACATAACCAATCTGCTGATACATTAACATAATCTCTTAATTGTCTAACTCTTCTTCTAACATTTGCTGGATTAACAATTGGTGAAAAATGAAATGTTAAAATACCAGATTTAAATACAACAATATAAACATTAATAGGCTCTAAAAAATCTTCACTTTCAGCATCCGTTTCAAATGTATGAAATGAAACAAAATAATAACTTTTAAATAATTCAACTTTTTCACGTGTTTCTTGCATTCTAATATCTTCAGCTGTTAAAGGGTGAATACTAAATGCTTTTGCTAACATTTTCATTTCACTATCCGTTGGACATGTACAATCTAACCACCAAATTGAATCTTCAGGTTCAAATAATTCTTTAAATGATTGATTAGGTCTAACTAATGATGGTATATCTGCTGCATGAATTGTTTCTTCAACTTCAGATGAAAAAAATGAAAATCTAATAGGTAGATCAGATCCAAATTCTTCTTCTTGTCTATTACTTTCAGGATTAAATGTAACATTTTGAGGGTCAAAATCATCATCTTTATGATTATTATTATTGTTATTGTTATTGTTATTATTATTATGAATTGAATTTGAATTTGAATTCGATTCATATTTACTATATGTTTTTTCTGATTTCATAGATTTTTCTGATAAATCAGATGATGAAGTGCCTGATTTTGAAATAAATTGTTTTGGAATATATTTTAATGCGGCTGAACTATTTTTTTCAGAACTTGTAGTTATTGAATTGCCACTTAATCTAAGTTCTCTTTCCCTTTCAGCAATTCTTTCATTTTCTTCTCTTTGTTCTGCAATAAATTCTTCAATTTCATCAAAATCAATACCTCTAATTCTAACATGTTCTGGTAACATTGGGAAACAAACATCTTCTTCAGTTTCTTGAGATTCTCTTGATGCATGTGAATCAACATCACTATCATTATCATTACCAATTTTCCTTCTAGTTGACCTTGAAGATGCTCTTGATTGAATTTTTATAAGATTATTAGAATGATGAGATAAACGTCTTGTTGATATATTATCATTACTTAATTCATCTGAATGAGTTAATGAATTTTTTCTTTTAGATTTATTTCTATTATCAAATTCATCATCTGATTCAAATGTATTATTATTATTAGTAGTAGTTGTATTTGAATTTGAACCCAATAAAATTCCACCTGTTGTAACAGAATCTTCTTTTGGTCTAATAAATAATTTAACTTGTTCACTAAATGATTTTGTCCTTGAAGCTGAATTTCTTCTACCTGGTATATTTAATGGTACAGGAGTTGTTGAATTTGATGCAAAATCAATATTATTTCCACTGTTATTATTATTATTATTTTTAAAAGTATCATTAAATTTAACAGCATATTCATCATATTCATCATCAACAACCATCCTACTAAGTAAATCTCTTGAATCTACATTACTATTAATATTAACTTTTGCAGGTTTATCTGAAATTTGTGGTATTAATTTATTAGATCCAATTGAACATTGTGAATTTGTTCTTTTCTTTTTTGTATTTTTAAATTTTGAATGTTTAGTTCTATTATAATTAATATTATCATTTTTACTTTTATCTTCTTCATTTTCAGTTTCTTCATTTTGTTCAATAACTGGTTCATTTATTATCTTTTTATTTTTCTTCTCCTTTTCTTGATGATAATGATTTTGTTCTTGATTTTGTTCATTTTCTTCTTGATTTGAAGCGATTAAACGAGAATCTGTACGAATTGGTAAACTTAAATTTTGATTTCTATGATCATCTAAGATAGATTCACCACTTATTGTAGAATGAATTGAAATTTCATCATTTGATGATGAAACAGAAATAGAAGATTCAGATGATGCAGAAGTATTTGATGAGCCTGACATTGGTATTATTTATTTACTACCTTACTATTACTATTTTATTATATTATATTATATTATATGATACTGTATTATATTTTTTATTTAACGAGAATGAAAGTAATCAGGGTGGATCACTTTTTAATGTCATATAGAAAAAAAACAATATGTTAACACTATTGTTATAACCTTCTCCTCGTTGATGTTGTATTAATTGATTTGCTAACTTAAACACATCAATATTAAAATAAAAAAAAGTAGTAAGTTGTCAGACTGTAACAGTAAAAGAAAAAAAAATTAAATAAAATTAAAAAAAAAATTAATCTGATATTGCAAGGAAAAAATTTTCCATCTCCCGCCTTTTTTTGGTCTT
Source organism: Pichia ethanolica (assembly GCA_030570435.1). Classification (NCBI taxonomy): domain Eukaryota; kingdom Fungi; phylum Ascomycota; class Pichiomycetes; order Pichiales; family Pichiaceae; genus Pichia; species Pichia ethanolica. The sequence goes on along the minus strand of JAJLVP010000254.1, from coordinate 144,181 downwards.
TAGGCTTCCTAATTTTTCACGTGCCGGCTTTCCACGTGCTGGCTGTCTATTATATATATAATTTAATTAAAAAAATGCAATTTTTTATTTTTTTTTCACCGTGCGGCTGCTATTGGTCCGATTTTGGGTGGGACGTCTATCTATCTACTCCGAGAACCGTTTTTTTTTCACTTTTTGTTAACTTATCTATTTACTGATGTTATATAATTCAATATATATCTTATTACACACAACTAGTAAAGATTTTCAGCATTGTAAACAACACAACCTGGTTCATTATCTTTACGTTCAACTAATTTACCAATCTTATAAACAGTTTCACCTTCTTTTTCTAAATTCTTCGTTACTTCTTCAACATTTTCTGGTTTAACAATAACGACCATACCAACACCTAAATTTAATGTCTTTAATATATCATTAATTGGAACACCACCAACTTTACCTAACCATTTAAAAATTTCTGGTACTTCCCATGTATTCATATCAATTGAAGCAGCTAAATGTTTTGGTAATGCTCTTGGAACATTCTCTATTAAACCACCACCTGTAATATGTGATAAACCAAGGATTAAATTCTTTCTAGTTGATGGTAACAATTGTTTAACATAAATTCTAGTTGGAATTAAAACTTCTTCGCCGATTGTTTTACTTGGATTCCATGGTGCTTTATCAGTATATTCAAATTCAGTTGAATTAATAATTTTTCTAACTAATGAAAATCCATTTGAATGAACACCATCAGATGCAAGACCTAATAAAATATCGCCTTCTTTCATTTCATTAAATTTTGGTAAAATTTGATTTTTTAAAACTGCACCAACTGCTGTACCATTAGTATCATAATGACCTTCATCATACATACCTGGCATTTCACTTGTTTCACCTCCAACTAATGCACAACCAGCTAATTTACAACCATTTGCAACACCTTCAACAAATTTTTCTGCAACATTAATATCTAAATGACCAGTTGCAAAATAATCTAAAAACATTAATGGTTCAGCACCTTGAACAACTAAATCATTTACATTCATTGCAACTAAATCAATACCAACAGTATTATGAATATTCATAATTTGTGCAATTCTAAGTTTTGTGCCAACACCATCAGTTGCTGCAACTAAAATTGTTTCATCAATATCATCAAATCCAGCCTTTTTTAAATCAAATAATCCACCAAATCCACCAATTTCAGAATCTGCACCTGGTCTAGCAGTTGATTTAACCATTTTTTTAATATTTTCAACTAATTGGTTACCTGCATCAACACTAACACCTGCATCTTCATATGTAATACTAATTTTTTTTGAATTATCATTTTTAAATGCTCTATATGCAATATCTTTTCTATTATATTTACCATTAAATAAAACATTATCAACTCCAATATAAGCTTTTTTAACTGCATCTTCAAGTGAATTTGCAATTGCAGTTGATGCAATAACTCTACCACCTGATGTAATAATTTTACCATTTTCAAATTTTGTACCTGCATGAAATATAAATGTATCATTTGGTAAATGTTTATAATTAATTTGAATTTCATCACCTTTTTTATAATTTTCTGGATAACCAGCTGCTGCCATAACAACAGTTGTTGAAGATTTACCTGGATAAATTTCAAAATTAACAGAATCTAATCTATGTTCAACAGTTGCCATAAAAATTTCTAATAAATCACTTTTTAATAATGGTAAAACAGTTTGAGTTTCTGGATCACCAAATCTAACATTATATTCTAAAACTTTTGGTTCACCAGATGGTGAAACCATAATACCAACAAATAAACAACCAACCATTGGATAACCTGCTTTTCTCATACCATCAATTGAAGGTTTTAAAATTGTTGATTCAATTTTTGAAAGTAATGAATTTGTTGCAAGTGGAGCTGGTGCATAAGCACCCATACCACCAGTATTTAAACCAGTATCACCATCACCAATTCTTTTATGATCTTGAGCAGGTGGGAAATAATTATAAGAATAGCCATCACTAACACATAAAATTGATAATTCATCACCATCTAAATATTCTTCAATAACAACTTCATTACCAGCATCACCAAATGCTTTATCAATCATAATTTCTTTAATTGCATCTAATGCTTCATCTTTTGATTCTGGAATTAAAACACCTTTACCAGCTGCAATACCAGATGCTTTAATTACAAGTCTAGTTTTAGCATTTAAAACATATTCTTTTGCTTCTTCATAATCAGTAAAATTTTCATAACTTGCAGTTGGAATATTAAATTTTTTCATAAAATCTTTTGAGAAAGCTTTTGAACCTTCCATACGAGCAGCAGCAGCTGATGGACCAAAAACTGGTATACCAACAGATTTAAAAGCATCTGAAATACCATCAACTAATGGTTGTTCTGGACCTGGTACAACTAAACCAATTTTATTTTCAACTGCAAATTTAACAAGTTGTGGAAAATTTTCTGGTGATGATCCAATTGGAACAGTTTTAACATTTTCCATAGTTGCAGTACCACCATTACCTGGTGCAACAAAAATTTCACCTGCAAGTGGTGATTGTGAAAGTTTCCAAACTAATGCATGTTCACGACCTCCGTTACCTATAACTAAGATATTAATTTTTCCTGTCATAATGATTAATGATCAATTTTTTATAAATGTTTTAAGATAGATAATGAACCATTCAAAAGAAAAAAAGAGAGAAGTATTAAACTTAAAGGGAGAGTGAAAAAAAGGAGAAAAGAAATAAGCTAAAATGAAATATTCCGATAATAATAAGTCAACTTAGACAATAAAATGTAGGTTGAATATTTTTTTTTTATTTATTACTATCAACAAAAAAATTTTCATTTCCATATAGCAATACATTTTCATGACTGCACTTTCTCGGTTAGAGCTTAACAATTAGCGATCCAAGTCAGATTGATAATTAATTAATATTTTATTATTTATTTTTTTTTATTATTTATTTTATTTATTTGACAGTTTATGGTGCACTGGTGTTGTTAGATTACATTTTCCAGTTAAACAAATCAACATAATTGTATTTAACATTTAAACAATGGTTCAGAAATAAGAAACAGCAGAATCTCCTAGATTCATAGATTACTCACCTCAGAATTATATATACATATATATATATTATGAGTATTTTCCTTTATACTAAATAAAGTTATATATCGACACTATTAACTTATATATACCTACATTCGCATAGCTATTGCATATGACTTACTATTGTCTTCTTGACTAGCCTTTTTGGGCTTCTTATTGCTTTGAGATCCCTTGTTTCTATATGAATATTTTCTATTATTCCCCTTAGTTATCCTATGTGTAACTTTCGATTTATTTGCTCTCTTATTAGATTCCATTAATGAGAAAAATCTGGATCTCGTACTGCTATTATTACTATTATCATTGATGGTGACAGAATCTTCAGTTATATCAAACCCTTCAGCACTATCTTGAATATCATACGGCATTCCAGTTGTTAAATCTAATGTATCAAATAATTTCATCCGTTTTCCCCTTAATTCTTTTATCTTGTTGATGAATCTTTCAAAATATTTCTCTTGATGTGGTTTGAAATCTTCTAACGTATTATAAACAATTTGGTTGATCGGTAATTTTAAGGACATATCTTTCAACATTGAATCGGATGCTAACGTTCGTTCATCAACACCTAATCTATTAGATATCAAACTTCTCTCCTTCCTTAAATCTTGATAACAGTCATCAAGATTTTTCTTTTGTGGATCTTTAAGTGATATAGTTGATACTTGAATACCTTTAGTGTTTAATCTTACGTTAGTACCACTTGCATTAAATACTCTCGATGATGCTCGGTTATATTTATTCTCGAGATTCTCATCATTATTTGAATTAATATTACCATTCCATAATTCAGAACTTGGACGAAATGAAGTTTGTTTAGTTAAAGGAATTGGTTTATTGTTATTTTTATTATTACTATTATTATTCCTATTCAGTCCAGGTTTTTTATCAGTAATTTGTAAAATGAATTTAGTATCACCGTCTAGCAATTTTTTAGCATTCTTCCCAAGAAAAACATAATTTGATGCAAATGGCCCACCATTTTTAATTGGCCTTTCTTGTAAAAATTCTTGAACTCCTAAATGGAAAAAAACTCTTTCAAGCTCAGTTTTAGTTATCTCCTTTGCGCTTCCATAAAACGAACTCCTATCAAGCCCATACTTGATAATTCTAGCTTGTTTAGAACCTTTTAAAATATCCTGACAGATATGAATAGTTACTTTGTTTTTAGAAACTTCTTTGACTAAGCCAACACATAATTTAGCTATTTCAGTCATATCTTTATAAGAAATATTTGTCTCATCTAAATTTAAACAATTATCACATTGTTTATGACAATCCTTTCTATCGAATTTTTCACTAAAATAATGTAAAACTATTTTTCTACGACAATCAGTATAATTTTCACAATACTCAACAACACTTTTCAGATTATCCAGATGTTTCCTTTTACTAAAAGAATCTAAGTCACGATCTTTTCTAATTAAACCTTGTAAAACTCTAGCATCTTTCATACTATAAAACATAATACAATCAGATGGTTTCCCATCTCTACCTGCTCTACCCGTTTCTTGATAATAACCTTCTAAATTTCTTGGTAAGTTTAAATGGATAACAAATCTAACATCACCCTTGTCGATACCCATACCAAATGCAACAGTGGCGGCAATGACTTTAATTGAACCTTCTTGCCATTGTTTTTGAACTCTAGTCCTTTCTTCAGGTTCCAGACCCGCATGATAATAATCACATGAAACTCCAAAATCTGATAATCTTTTAGCTGTTACCTCACACAGATTTTTTGAACTACAATATATAATACCTGTTTGAGCGGGATATTTTTCTCTAATTAGTGAACAAATATCTTCCATAACACATTTTTCCTTTCTTAAAACTTGATAAAATAAATTAACTCTATTAAAACTTTGCTTGAAAAATTTTGGATTTTTTAAACCTAATTGTTCAATAATATCAGATCTAACATTTGAATTTGCAGTTGCTGTTAATGCCATCATTGGAATATCAGGATATTCATTTTTAAAAAATTTAAGTTGTTTATAATCAGGTCTAAAATCATGACCCCATGCAGAAACACAATGAGCTTCATCAATTACAATTCTAGCTAATTTACCATTATCATAAAGACTTTTAATTGCACGTTTACTTTGTTCACTTTTACTAATCATTTCTGGTGATAAATACATTAAATCTATATCACCTTGAATAAATCTAGCAAAACAAGATTTTCGTTCACTCAATGCCATTTTAGAATTAAGCATTGCTGCTTTTATATTCATATTCAATAAATGACTAACTTGATCTTCCATCAATGAAATTAATGGTGATATAACAATTGTAACACCTGAAGTTACACCTGATTTAATTATAGCAGGTAATTGATAACATAGAGATTTACCACCACCAGTTGGCATTAAAACAAATACATCATCACCAGATAATGTAGCATTGATTGCATTCAATTGATTATCCCTAAATGAATGTAACTTAAATGTATTTTTTAAAGCTTTATATATTTCAGATGTCCATTCGTGTTTCCCGTGATATTCTTTAAAATCATTTTTATTTGGATTTTTCAATTCTTCGATTTCATCAATTGATTTGTTTACATCATCAATGTTAGAAGAAGAATGAGTAGAATTATCTTCTAATTTTTTGAACAGTTCAGCATCGTTAATATCCCAAAAATCATCATCTAATTTCTCATTATTATCTTTAGGTTCAATACCACGTTCTTTATCAAGTTGTGTGAAATAATCATCCATGTTATCAATTATCATAATTTCATCATCATCATCTTCTTCTTCTTCGTTATCATCATCATCATTTTCATCTTCCGGTTGGACAACATTAATCATTACTAATTCGTTATTGTTGGATTTTTCTAACATCTCATTTTTAATTTTTATATTATTCTCATTATTTTCCTGTGTGTTATTATCATTGATATTTTTTATTTCGTTAATGTGATCAGACTCGCTTATTGCATCAGAAATACAAATTGTTGGTTTCTTATTTATTGGTAAATTATCTAATGCATCACTAAAAATTAAATGATTATCATCAGTATCAACATCATCAATAACATCATTATTTATATCACTATCTGATAAATCGATATTATTTGATAAATTTGAAATTGAATTTTTATTGTGAATTTTATTAGAATTAGAATTGGAAATTAAATTATTATCTTCAATTTCAGAATTATTAGTATCATCAATATCTGAATTATGTAATTGAATTATATCTGAATTATTAATTTCTTCAATTTCATCAAGTTCATTATCATCTGAATTCCAAGCTGTTTCATTATAAGATTCATCAATACTTGAATTATCAGTTTCATGAATTACAAAATCACCCATTTCTTTTTGAATTTGAGTTTTAGTTTCAGGTTCATTTTCACTTTCACAATTAAAAGAATCTTCAATTTCATCATCTTGAGTTGAACAAATTTGATCTTTAATTGGAATTGTTGTTGATTGTAAGTTTCTTTTAGGTCTTGAATAATTTTCATTTTGCAAAGTAGATGATAATAAAGTTGTTGTTTTAATTGGATTAGAATTATGTATAATTATATCTGTATCATCAGCATCTTGATATTCATCATCATTTTGATGTTTTTCTTGATGCTGTTTTTCTTCAAGTTGATTTTCAATTATATTCATATTATTTTCATTTCTTTCTAATTCTCTAAGTTCATTTAAATCATCAAGTTCTTCAAAATCATCAATTTCTTGTTCTTGTATTTCTTCTGATTTATTATTTAAATTCTCATTATTTATATTATTTTCGAATATTTTAAATGATTCATCAAAAGATTCATTCCATGAATCATTATTATTTTTAATATTATTATTATTTATTTTATTAACTGTGTTTTCATTTATGATATTAGGAATTTTAAGTTTATTATTATTATTATTATTATTATTATTATTATTTTTAAATGAATTTAAAAAATCATTTATATTGGGTATTTCATTAAATAAAGAATTACATTTAAATTTTAAATCTTGTAATTTTGGATTAAAATTTTTCCTTTCTTGACGTTTTTGATCTTCTGATAAAGAAGTTGAAGTTTCAATATTAATACCTTTTTCTAAAAATTCATTTAAAGATTTTAAATGTGATATTAAATTTGATTGTTTAATACAAAAATCTATTAAATTTTGATTATTATTTGAATTATTAATTAAAGGTGGTAATTTTTCACTTGATTCTCGTTCAGCTAAAATTGCTTCAACTACTTCCTCATCTGAAAATACATCAGTATCATCAAAATCAAGTTGTTTAGGTTTTTTATTATTAGTGGTAGTCGTAGTAGTAATAGAAGAATTGGTAAAATCGTTGGATAACTTTCTTTTCTTAGATTCAGATATTATAGGTTCATCATTTTGTATATCTTGAGTTAAATCAATAAATGAATCATTACTTGAATTTGCATTATTATTATTAAAAGATTTTAGTAATGATCTTTTCTGAATCAGTTCAGTTATTTCAATTTGACCTTTTAATTGATTGTTTTTTTTCTTAATACTAGTATTATTGTTGTTATTATTATTATTATTAATATTTGCAACGATTTGTGTTGATGTGTTTTTAATTTCTATTGGAGATATGAATTGATTTGAAACTTTATTAATCGGATTATTGTTATTTATATTAGTAAGATTTGATAAACGTGGCGAAGGCCTTATTTGATTTAAATCATTTGAGCTTGATAATGGGAAAGTATTACTTCTATTTAATTGTGCTAATTTATTAATTGTTGTCTTTTCGGTTGCTTTAAATTTAGCAATTTGATCTGGTGTTAAATCGGGTATATTTTTTGAATTAAATTTCGGTATATAAGGTTTTGAAGTATGAATCCATTTCAACTGTTCATCTAAATTCCAAGTTGGTGGCATTTGGATGAAGTTGTTCTATATAGTTTATAATTATATCAAAGAAAGTATTTATTTATTGGTATAGCATATATAAAAAAAAATAATTACAAAATAAGAAAAATGTGTAAATCCGTATGTTCTCGTACGTACGCGGTTCAAAACAAAAACAACGGCACAGTAATTTTACATAATAAATAAATAAATAAATAAAAGATTTGCCCTCCTTACAAGTTTTAGATTAGATTACACTTATTATATTATTACTATGTTTCTCATCAACTCCAAGTAAACCTTTACTTGAATCAATAATTCATGAGAAAGCAGGCGTCAGGAACCTAAAAAGTGTAGAGGGTAACGACACCAAAGCCAGTCGACTATACCAGATAAATCTGAGTACTAGTCAGTTAGCAATCTTCTAAGCAAAAATAAACGTAACAAATTTAAATAGCCCTTTAAAGAACCATTTAATTTCAGTTGTTACACTGAAAAGAACAGATACTACACTTGATCTAAGCCAAAAGGCAAAGAGATCTTAGAGAAGGAGGGAAATCAAAAGAGTAAATTAAAGGAAACTTACAAGTCAGAGTGGCAAATAAGCCAAATTGAAACAAACGAGGCGGACTGTGCCCCTTTTATACCCAAAAAATTAAAAGAATGAAAACATCAAAAACAACAAAAACAACAAAAACTGAAAATGCTGAAAATTGAAAATTGAAAATTGCAGCGCCAAACGAGAAAACCAGCCTTTTTTCGCCCTTTTCTTTTCAATTGCCAAAACCGGCAAAATTGCCAAAATAACACAAAGGAAAATAAAGACAATAAAAACAATAAAAAGAGAAAATGAAAACAAACTGCCGTAATTGTTAATATTATTGAATATTCAAATAAAGAGGGAGAAATCGCTTCTGGAACGCTCAAATAAAGGTCTATTCATTCAGTCAACTAACTTTTAGATTTTCTTTGTATATTTCATACTTTATAAAACCTTTTTTTTTCCCTTATTTTGAACAGTTTATTAATCAAAGATATTCACATTAATACTATATATTTAAAACTATATTAACTTAATTTGTTGAGTTTTACTTTAACTCATCGTTAAATTCATAGAACATATATCTATTTTTCTTTTTTTTTTATCAACTGATTACTTATCTCACTCATAATTATCTACATTTTTTTTTAATAACAAATAAAAATGAAATTTGCATGTAGTAAACCAATAAGGCGACTTTTAATTTTACTTTCATTTTTATTAATAATAATTATATTAATTATTAAATTACCACAAAATCAAAATAATCAACAATATAATATTGAACCAAATTTACAATTACAAAGATTTGGTTTAGTTTCAGAAGATGGAATAATTGAAGCTGATAAAATTGAAAAAGTTGATAATGCACAAATTGAATTAGAAAAAAATCAAAGGAAAAAATTACAAAAAGATCAACAAACTAAAAATAAATTAAAAAAGGCTGAAAGATTACAAAAAGTTCAACAAATTTTACGAGAAAAGGAAAATAATAATAATGATAAATTAAAAACAAATAATAATGCTAGAAATAAAAGAAGAATGGATCGTTATAAAAAAGCTCAACAACGTAAAAAAGATGCATTATTAAGAAGTAGAAAGAAAATGATTAATCAAAATAATTTAGTTAGTGAAGGTATGGTGAAAAGTCCTAATGAAAAATCAGATAAAATTGTTAATTATTCTGCAATGAAACTTGAAGATATTGATAATTATATTAAAAATAATGAACCTGAATCAGATTTAGATAATATGACTGTAGCAAATAAAAAACTCTTTTTACATAAAGTTTCTGAAAGGAAGGATGAATTATTAAGTTTAGCAGGTGAAGAATAAAATCAAATATTAGTATTACAAACTAAAATATATCAATAAAATAGTAATTATTTATAGAAATAAAAAAAAAGGAAGGAAATAAATTTTAATCAACAAATCAAATTAAGAAATTATATATTATGAGATTAATCATATATTCATTATTAGAAAAAGAAATATTTATACAACATTACATTTTAATCACAATATCTATTTTTATCAAGTCATTCATTCATTCATTCATTTAATTCATATTTATATATAGCTTTATATATAATATTTTTGTATTTATATTAATAACAGTAATAATTATGCATTTAATAATTAGTATACATAACATACATCATCAGCCACATTTTCTGACTTATATTTAAGTTATTTTCTTCCTATCTTTATTTAAGTGACACAATATTAAATCAAATATACTCCAGCCAAATATATCCTCTATCTATCTCTCCATGTTTTCTTTAGTTTTGAATTATGTACTCAGTTTATTATTTATAGGTGATAATTGTCATGAAAACTGTGGCGCGATAGTAAAAAAATTGTAATGGACAATTAATCGGGCTGAAAAGAGGAATTTTCCTTTATTTTCCCCTATTTTCCCTCTCCGAAATTAAGTTTCTCATATTTATTTACTACTAAAATCCATTAACACTTTAAAATTTACAATTTAAATCAATTACTTATTCAATATAATCTTAAATTGAATAATTCAATTATGTCAAATAAAAATGTACCCATGAATAATACTTCAACTTATAATTCAGTATCAACAGAAGTTGATCCATTCATACCAAATGATGATGAAATTGTTTATCCTTTAGATCGTGAAGAAACTGAAAGTATATTAGCACCTTTAAGTATAAAATATCCAAAATCTTGGGTAAATTTTGGATCTTTATTATTAGAGAATACAGGTTCTGTTGCTCGTGATCATTTAGCTTCAGAAAGAACATTTTTAGCTTGGTTAAGAACATCTTTAAGTTTAGCTTCTGTTGGTGTTGGTGTAACTCAATTATTAAAATTAAGTAGTAATAATGGTGAATCAAAAATGATGTTAAGAATGAGTAAAGGTTTAGGTTTATCCTTTATTTTAATTGCAATAATGACTTTAACAATTGGTACTTCTCGTTATTTTGTAATTCAACGTTTATTAACTCTTGATGAATTCCCAGCAAGTAGATTAGGTGTAGGTTTAGTTTTAATATCTGTTCTGGTTTTATCTATTGCAATTTTTGTAATTGTTATGATTGTATAGTTTAATTTACTTGATTTTGGTTTTTGCAAAATTTTGAAAAAAAAAGGTTTTTTTCAGCATTTTCATTTTATCCAGTATAATCTTTGGTGGATCTTTTAGTCAGTTTTTTGGAAATTTAACTATTTTCAATTTTTCACTTAAAATTTTTATTCAATTTAGGTATAAATACCCTTTTGAGTTATAATTTACAGCTAATTAATTAATTCAATAACTTTATAGAATAAATTAGCTTGCAAAAAGAATATTTATAAATTTACATTCTCAGTATATTTTTTTTAATAGATTTTATATAAATTATTTATTTTAAAATCAAATAACAACTATAAAAAGAAATATATATTTTAGATACACGCTTAGACTAGTTTGAACCACAGACCCTTTCTTTCCTCAATTTTAATTGGTATTTAATACCATAGTAACATAAAAAGAACTTTTAATTATAAAAAAAGAAAGATCTAGTGACAAATAACAATAATGTTGATTACAGTCAAAAGACAAGAAGATAATCAGAACTATTTAACTTTAAAAATTATAATTTTAACTTATATTCTTGTTACCTATTCGTAAAATTATGCTGATTTTTTCAATTTACTATCTAGTGTTCTCCATGTTATCATCATGTTATTTATATTTTTGATGTTGATTTGCTTATAAATAATTTCCCCTTGTTTATAACTTCTTTATATAATTTGTTATTTTATATTATTTCTTTTTGTAAGTATAATAACAATTAAATTATGGATACACATTCAAGAATAGTTAGATTACAACATGTTATGAGCCAGTTTGCTCTAACTTTTCCAAAAGATGAAAGCTTGAAATTATCAAGTGCTTTAGATATCCTAAATGGCATGGTTATGTCCTTATGAATTTGAGCACATAATGTGCTGGTCTGGACGCTTACTTCACTAGTGGTGATACTCTGCTTTCGTAAGATGACCGTAACTTTGTACAGGTCAAGTCTGCGCTTGAAAACGCCCTCCAAGTTGTTCTGATGAATACTACTTCATCCAAAATTTTATTAAAATATCAATCTGATAATGTTTTTGGTTTTAATCTCTTGCAATTAGTCAAGAGAGGTTATTCAAATGTTTCTCCACGTCAATTATTTGGTATGATCAGCAAGGCTGTTGATTGTTCTATTGTTGTAATCTAACTATTCTAGAATCTATCCATAATTTAATTGTTATTATACTTACAAAAAGAAACTATATAAAATAACTAAATCATATAAAGAAGTTATAGACAAGGGGAAATTTCCTTCTATTTATAAACAAATCAATATCCAATAAACCTTAGATAACAGTAATTAAGTGAGTTATAGAAATAACATCATTAGCCCACGTAAAAAGCTTCTGAAAAATTCCTGAAGCAAGAAGAAGTTTCAGATTACGTAATCACATCGCAACATTTGGAATGATAACCCAAACTATTAAACATTTTAAAAGGATTTCCTAGATCTTGAATATAATGTTCATTTGAAAATCTTTGAATTGGTTTATCTGTATTGATATTTATTCAATTCCAAAGACTTATAATCAGCTACAACTTTGAAAAAAGTTTGGTGGAAGAAATGTTATATAGCCTCAAGATTCATTGCATATTGTATAATCAGGTAATTAAATTGTAAATGTGCATTAAATTAATAATTTTCCAAAAAAAAATTGATATTATCAAATTTTGTCTTATCAAGAATGTTTTTAAATTCTGTTGTAGAAATTTGAATTGAAAAACCTATAATATTTTAATAATTAGTAAAAATTAGGGATAAAAATAGCCAGTGTAAAGGCCGACAAAATTTTAAGTTTAACAAATCCGAGATAGTTTAGTGGCTAGAATTTCCGCTTGTCACGCGGGAGACCGGGGTTCAATTCCCCGTCTCGGAGTATTTTTTGTATTTCATTATTTTTCTTAAATAACTTTTTTTTTAATATTTGCACTGACATAGAAAAGAAAAACTGATTAAATTCTCACATTGCGATTGAAAAAATTATAAAAAAAAAACTAAAATAACATGAAAAAATTGAACTTGGATTTTAGGAAAATATATTTCATTCACATCATCTATTACACTTTTTTTTTTTGGACTTAACTTCTACATCCAAAACTAAAACAATAATAGAACAAAATGGTTTTATCAGTCGCAGAAAGTTCATTTATTTATGATTCCCTTGTCTCAACACATGCCACAAGACCTGATTCAAGAAAACCCAACCAATATAGACCTCTAAAAGCCAACTGTGGATTTTTACCAAATTCCAATGGTTCATCACGTATATATAACGCAGATGGTACCGAATGTATAACAAGTGTAAAAGCTAAAGTTATAAGAGCTAATAGCACCTCAGATTTAATAAACGTTGAAATAAATATTTTTGGGGAAAAAGATAACACAACATTATGTCAACATTTAACAACATTGACAAAAGAATCATTAATGGAAAGTTTTGATTTTAATGTATTAAAATTAACAGATAAATATTATTTCCAATTATACATAGATGTGTCAATTCTTTATTTACCAGAAGATTTCCGTAATTCATCATATACTCTATATTCCATAAGTTCATTAATTTCAATGGGTGTTCATCTTGCTTTAAAATCAACAAAAGTGCCGTTATTGGTATCCGATAGAAAAGATTTTGATGTCGAAGAAGAGCCTACATTTTCTGATGATTGGGAAGTTTCCTCTTTTTTAATACCTAAAAATTCAGACCAATCATTTCAACCAGCTTTGATCTTTGTAGTTGGAATAGCCGGTAATAATGCATTTATAGATCCTTCATTAGAAGAGGAACAAATTTTAGAACATGGAATATGTATAACATGGTCAAATTCAAGAATAGCTACTCCTATACAATCATTACCATTATCAACCTCAAACAATAAAGGACTCAAACCAAATTTAATTTTAAAATCAATTTCTTTAGTGAAAGAAATCGCAGATGATGTCATTAATGCGTTAAATTCAATATCTGAACAAGAGATAAACGAGTTCGATATCGTATTTTGAACCAAAGTATAAAATTGAAATTATTCTTTTACTAATAATTATATAAAAATTTGTATATTCTATAAAAAAATATAATAACCTCATATGAAATTAAATTAACAATGCTGTGATGAATAAGCATGAACAATAACTGCTGTTGCTGTTTGAATATTCATTGACCTAACAATACCCACTTGTTTAATAATAACACACATATCTAATTCCGCTAATAAATCACCTGGAATACCTTCTCTTTCTTTACCTAATAAAATCAATGACTTTTCAGGAAACTTTAGATCGTTATTTAATTCAACAGATTTATCAGTTTGCTCTAAACCAATCAAAGTATATCCTTCTTTCTTCTTTAACCTCATAAATTCAATAATGTCACCAATTTTGACTTCAATTAATGGCATCCATCTATCAGCAGTAACAGCAACACTTTTGAATTCAGGATCTTCTTTAACAGATAAATCATCAACCGTCATCCAACCTGCACCCAAGCAATCACATAATCTACAAATACCCCCAAGATTAGGTGGTTTATCAACTAAAGATGAAACAACAATCAACGGTGATCTTTTAATTTGTGCAGCAGCTCTAACATTTTCATTCAAATCCATTACAGTTGACCATGCACCACTCTTAGTTTGTAATAATGTGGATTCTTCAGTCTCTTCACCAATATTAACGTAATAACTTTCAATTTTGATGTTGTCATTTCTTTCACATTTTATCCATAATTCAGGTTCATCATGTCCAATAGGTAGACGTAAAATAGCCTTTTGTTTTTCACTGAGAAATTTTTTATAATCTTTTTCATAGATGGCATCAATCGTTCTATCTGAGACTTTCAATAATAAACCACCAGTAATTGAAACTAAATTACATTCTTTTTTAACATCCCAAAGTAAAGCATCACCACTACGAAAACTATCTGATCCTTCTGGGAGATGTGCAATTTCATATATTTTTTCCAATGATTCTTTTAATAGTGGTGGAAAATCAATATTTTTATTATTAATTTCATCATGAATGAAACATGCCATGCTACCTGAAAAGTGTCTATTTAAAGCACGATTAGATGATGAAGTAGGAATAACAGTATCAACAACAAAATGAGTTAAAAATTTAGCTTCCTCTTCTTTTGAAAGCTGCATTGCGGTCAACATTGAAATTCTTTCAAATGCAACAACAACTAGTGGTTGTTGAGCGTCAATACCTTCTTTCATAGTGGCGAATATCTTATTCTTGAATTCTGGAACACGAATTATAGTTAAACAAAGTAACCATTCAATATAAGTACGACATAATGGTGATGCCTCCTTAAACAATCTTGGTAACAGATATTTTTCCATATTTTCAGTTAAGAATGATGATTCTAAAATATCAGATGTTGTCAACATCAATGAAAGCAATTGTATACGTTTCCATTGCTCTTCACGATCTGTACGCTTCTTTGGCTTTAATAAACGGAAAACATCATCATTTTCTAATATATATTTCCAAATATTAGATGCAAATAACTTTGATTTGATAGATGCCACAATTGCAAAAATTGTAGTACGATAACTAACTTCTGGATCACCATAAACAGTAGAGTAAATAGGTACACCAGTAATATTTAAGTATTTATCAAATTCTTGGGCAACAGTGCAATCAAGTTGGAAAATATTAAGTTCACTTTGAAAAAGAAAAGCTCCCTTGACAATCAACTCTGATAACCAAAGAGTTTTTTCAAAACTTTCATTATCATTAACTTGATAATCAGAAACTGCTCTGAATAAGCATGGCATTAAACCTTTTCTGCCAGATGCATTGGATATAATTTGATCTAAAATTTCAAATAATGAATTCCCTAACTCTTCATCATCAATGGAACAAACTAATAAATTTTTATGTAAAACCAATTTAATAAATAACTGGTGTAGGTCACGTTGATTTAAAATCAATCTATCTTTGATTAGATCGTCCCATATTAATTTTAAACCAAATACTATACTTTGTGCTTCTCCTCCGGTTAACTTGTTTTTTCTCTCACATAAATCCAAAAGGGTGGTAATCATCTCACAATTAGCAGAATGAGCATTGTATTCTGACATAGAAATAACATCTGCATATAAATTAAAAACTTTTTCTTTGAATTCAATATCAATAACAGTAATCTTGAACAAAGAAGTTATATTTTTCAAGACAAAAGATAACAGTTCATCTTTAGCCTTGTAAAATCTAGAATCGCTACCCTTAGGAACTTTCTTCAATGCTGTGGTTATTAACGACGCTAATGATTCAAAAGTTATTGAGAATCCTTCATTGAAAACACATTGTCCAAAAGCTATGGTTATAAATTTGAATTGAGCAATATAATAATAAGCTTCTTCCATATTATCAACATTTATCAAATTCTCTGAAACTTGTTTATATAATGGATCCAATGGCATACTAGCCCAAAATTGATTGGAAAATAAAATAGAATTCTGAAATAATTTTTCACAATTTGAATAAACTGAAATATCTAAATCTTTGGAACCATCAACCATTTCGTTGACAAATCTTTCAATACGAGATACAACCAATGAGTCACTCCAAACAGGTTTTAAATTTAATCCGCTAGATGCCATATGAATTAGAATTTCAGGACATTTAGGATGTGACAATAATTGTGGTATAATATTAGAAGCATTTAATTTATTTGAAAACAAATATGATGAAATCAAAACAAATTCTTCAATTGAACTTCTTTCTGTTAATAAGTTTAAGACATCATCCTTATTATAATATGTGTTAATATAATCAAGGAAAAATTCTTCATTATCTCCGTAAAGTTTGTAACCGTTATTTTGAATAAAGTAAGAAATTGCATGAATAAATGATTTCAATGGAACAGTACGTGCGTCTAGTTGTAATAAGATTCTTAAATGTATTGTTTGTAATGTTGTTTTAGAAATATCACCTTCAGCAACAGTTTCAAAGAGGGGTAAAAGAGAGGCCAAGACAGAGGAATTTAAAGATTGGTAACCCTTTTGTTGCAAACCATTCAAAACACCCCATACAATATAGATACGAGCAATACCAAATGTCAATCTATTTTCACTAATAACATCAAAGATCAAACTAACTAATTTTGTAATATCAGATGGATTATCCAATGAACCTACACAATTAGCAATAAATTCTAAAATTTTATCACCAAATTGACACACATATTCACCATGCATAGTTTTGAAAACCGAGAAATGTGATGATTTCATAGTGAATGGTAAAAACACATGTGAAATGAATTTAAAATCATTTTTAAATAAACTTAAACTTTCTTTTGGTAAACTAAATGTTAAATTTAACGCAAATTTTTTGATACGATCCATTGATGCTTTAAAACCAACAGAAAGAATAGTTAATGAAAATGGTACTGGGATATCAGAATCTGGTGCAAAAACTTTTAACATATCATTAGCTGCTGCTTGAACTTGATTCATTGCAGCATCAATACCTAATATTTCATAAAGTGTGCAAAATCTTTTCCAACTTTCAATATATTGTGCTTCTTTTGAGCACTCCCATTTGATTATTGGTAGCGATAAATCTGTTGCTAAAGCTTGAACTGATAATTGGATTAGTGTTAAAGCAAATTTTTTATGTTCATGGGTTAAACTAATTAAACCATCTCTTAAAAAGTACCAGTATTTTTCATTCGACAGAACCAATTGAAAATTTTTATCTTCTTTTAATGAATTTGGTTTAAAATAATTAAAGAATCGCAACCAAAGAACATAACCATATGATATTTCTGTGTTGTCACCAGATTCTTCTAAAAGAAAAATAACCTTCCAAAGGAATGATATTGTTTCATCAGAATGACAGATAGAGGACATTCTCCACTTAAGTACTTTGGATGAGGCTTTTGAAATAGGTAATTCTTCGTTACTGAGATAAATAAAACATAGTTTATCCAAATCAGTATTAAAATAGGTTTCTGTAAATTTCTCATTATGAATTAAAAACCATTCAGTGAATTGTAAGAGGTTTAAAATATAGGAAGATGATAATTCTGATGAACTCGAAGTTTTGAAAGTTAAATCAAGACCCTTAACATATTTATCATTAAAATTTCTTGGGTTAGATAAAAGAAATGATGCTAAAATTTCGATAACATATTCCATTAATTTTATTGGTAATTTGGTTAATTTTAATGAAAGCTTAAGAATTGATTCATAATATTTTGAAGGATCTTCAAAGTTTAATATACGCTTACAATATTCATAGGAGAAATCAAAAACATCTTTTTTTAATGCTGTTGATTGGTCTAGTAATGCACATAAGGTATCAATATTAACTGTTTGGAGAGTATCATTCTCTTGACTATTTTTCAAATTTTTCACAATGTCAAGTGCAATGATCTTTTGCTGATCAGCAGAAAGATGCTCAAGAACAACACATAAGGAGGATGACATTTTAATAAACTCCTTATCAACTAGTCAATTGGTGGATAACTGTTACAGAAAAAAGCAACTACCATTGAAAATTAAAGTTTAAAATGAAAGAATGGAAATTTAGTAAAATGAATAAAAAAAATAGAACTAAAAAAAAAAAAAAAAAATAAAAATTAAAACTAAAAATAATATGGAAATCACAACCTTACACCAAAACTCCTCGGAGTTGAGATAGAATAGAACCAAATAGTTTATAATTTATAGCGTACTTTGATATTTGTCTATTTCTTATCGTTCAAAGAAGATTGAAGCATATTGTTTTCAAGCTGAAGTTCAAGTACATGATCGTTGATGACATTAATCGTTTTCTTACTCATTGCCATTTCTTCCTGTAGCTTGTTGTATTTATCTTCCAACTTTTTGTACATTTCACGCATTGATTCTTTATCTTTCTTTGCTGAGCCATAAGCAACCATAAGATCATTATTGACGGTTTCCTTCTCTTCTAAAGCCTTTGAATTACTATTAATTTGGATATTTAATTGCTCAATTTTAGTCAATGCTCGGTCAAGATCTGTAGCAAAATTATCAGATTTTAATTCCTGACACCTAGTACTATATTTATTTATTTTTTCATTCAAAAATATTACTAAGTAAATAAAGAAATTATCCAAGTAGAAAAAGAAAATGTTAGTATAAACTATTGATTACCTTTATTTGTTCAGCATTGTCATATAAAAATGAATAATTTACATACGTGTATCAAAACATGTGTTTTTATTTCGTGTAAGATCCCTCTCTTCTAATTTTTCTAGTAAAACTGATCTCCAATCACTCATATTAATAACACTTTTATGATTTATCTTATATATTTTCAAGCTATAGAACATGAGACAATAAAGAAATGAAATACTCAACATCACAAAAGCAAACGAATAACTGTTAGAAAAGATAAATAATTTTTTTCTTGGTGGCGGCGCATCAGGTTTAAATATTTGCATTCGGTACGGGCACTTCTTACTAAGGCCATGTTGATTGATGGTTTTCAGTTGATTCTTTGTTTTTAAAGTTATTGTTATATTCTCTTAGTCAAATCTTTTTCTGGACAACTTTTACTTGGCTTAAAGAAAAAAATAAATCATTTTAATAAAATATATCCTATTGAATTTTACAATAATTCATTGAGATCAATTGTTGAATTAGATAAACAATTATTGTGTTTATCATATTAATATATACTGATAATTGAATCATTTGCTTCTCACATTGATTATTAAAGTTTATGATATGAGTAGTCAAAACAGTATTTCTCCCATCAAAGGAGCAACTCCAGATATTGATAATATTGTACCATATTCTAGTAATGCCATATTAACCCAAACTTCCTCCGAAGCATCCTTGAGTAATAAAAATATTGAAAATGAAGTAGTTTCAAAACAAGGATCTTCATCACCATTACATAATTCTATTTCAATGAGCAAGAGTGATTCTTTAGAACCAAGCATATCACAGCCACAACAAGAAGACTTATCTGTTGAAACACAGAAATCACAAGAAAGAACAAAAACTTATTGGAAACCTTGGAGTTTATGGAATAATAATGATACTAAATCCATAATTAATTCAAAAGAGGGAAAACAAAGAGAGGACGGAAAACAAAGTGAAAATGAAATTATTCCTAATGTTAGTGCATCGAAACAATCTGATGAAGTGATCAATAATCAAAATAATGTTAATTTAACTACAACCACTGCCATTGGCGATAATACATTGACTACAACTGAAAATAATAAGGATAATGAAGACATTGGAAATGCTGGTGATGAAAATTCAAATTTCATATGGAATATTACAAGGCGTGTTTCAATTATTCCATTTTTACCTGTTGGTCCTAATGGGCAAATTTCGGTTAACGAAATGATGCCGAATAAATGTTCTCCAGTAACCGATAATAATGAACTTAATGTTACGAGTAACTCGATCAATCCACAAACCAATAAAATCAAATCAAATAATAATCATATCAATAGTGATAATAACAGAAATGAGACTAATTTTGGTGATGAAAATGAGCTATCCAGAAGAGGATCATGGTGGACTCCATGGAATTGGAGGAATAATCAAGATGAAGAAACTGAAGAATCTGTCAGTGACTTGGGTAGTGGAATTGTTGAAGATGAACTAATGAAAGTTCAAAGAAGAGAAATTGCTAATCAAATTAAATGTCAATCTTATGGTATACCTAAATCTGTTGTTTGGGGCGCTTTACAACAATTAAATGAAGATTTTTGTAATGTTCGTATAACTGGTAATACATATAAAAAACCAGTAGTTATGAAAAAGATGCCAGAATCTGCATTTGAGCTAAATGAAAGACAGTTAATTAAAATCCCTGATAATAATAAAAATGGAGATACTTTACCATCAGTAATTGAATCTATAGTATTACCTGATATTGAATGGAATTATCGTAATTTAACTATGAAAACTAAATGTCGTATTGCATTATCTAAAATTCCAGCTTTCCAAACATTTTTTTTGCCTCAATTACATCTATATTATCAAGAAAATAAAAGAATAAATACAAAGAAGAAGATTACTAAAAATGCAGTTGTACTATGCTTTCATGGATTTTTACCACAAAAGATAGTTAAGAATTTAATTGGTGAAAATACTGGTTCTGCTGAACATATGAAAGAATTTGCGATAAAAGAATTAAATAGATGGTCTGATATTCAAAATATTGATCTTAATATCAATACAATATGCCTGGAAGGATATGGTAAATTATTTGAAAGAGTTAATGAATGTTTATCAATTTTAGAAAATTGGACAGAAAGGATTAATAATTGTGATTATATTTTAGCAATTTCTAATTCTCATAATATACCATTAACAATTCATGTTATTGCAAGGTTAATTACATCAGGAATTTTGGATAATACAGAAAAACTTGGATTTATTGGATTTTCAGGATTATCTATGGGACCAATACCTGAGATTGAAAGTAAAATAAGCACTCGTGGGAGTGTTGGTCAAGATAATGATATTATAAGTGAATTATTTGATTTTCAGGATCCTGATTCATTTCAAAGTAAAGAATTAATTAGAAATATTCGAATAATGATTAAAAGGAATTTTAAAATTACATTTATTGGATCATTAAATGATTGTTTTACACCATTATATTCAAGTTTAGCATTACATTTAAATCATCCAAATATTTATAGGGCAATTTATATTGATAGTAGTCAAAATCAACCTGATTTTCTAACAAGTTTATTAAATTTAATATTGACTGTTAAAAATTTGAATTATAATGATCATGGATTATTACTTGAACTCAGTAGTTTTTTCATTGGTAATATTGGTGAAGGTCAACATAGTAAAGTAATAAATAATAAATATGGATATAGGATTGGTATTAATAATATGCTGAATACTAGTGATTTATTTTATCAAAGGAAACTACAAGAAGAACTGACAAATATTAAAGAATATGTTACTAATAGCTATCATATTCCATGGTGTCTTCGAGGATTTTTAGAAGAATTAGGTAAATTGCAAAAGCATTTCGATGTTAAACAAATTATATATCAGTTATATGAGGAATTCAAAAGTTGGGAGCCTGAAACACAGAAGATGAAAGATCTTCGATATTGTATGTTAGCTATTGAGAATGTTCAACATGAAGATCTAGGTTTCTAATTGATGATGAAAGCATTAAGTATTTAGATATATGAACCAAGTATTATATATTATATATTATATATTATATATTATATATAGTAAGATAACATTACAACCAAAAAAAGGTTAATGTGCCCCACCACTGTAGCCGGATCGATCGATCTGTAGATAAAATCACGTCAGCCTCAGTTTTGCTATACTAAATGCAATTCACTGTGTATCTCGCTTCAGTTTCTCTTTTTATAAGGGGAGCGAAGGCGGTATTTATCGAGAGTGACTATTTCTATTTTGATTGTGCAGAGTTGCCGTGATGATGATAAGTCATTTCTGTTTTAATAGACTTTTTGAAACTGCTATTGCAACTGTTTCTACATTTCGTTGTTCATCACATATCAACTATTAACTGATCCAACAGATCAAGTTATAGACTATTCAGAAGAAGAAGAAGAAGAAGAAGAAGAAGAAGAACGGAAAAAGGTTCATTCTTTTATTTCCAATAAATCCCGCTGATTTTATATATATATGCATGCAAATATTGCATGAGCATTCATCATAATTATCGATTTATTATTTCCAATCACATTTGAAAATTTTGTCGTCAAATATTAAAAAAATAAAATAAAAATGCCATTCATACCATTTAGTTCGAGCTATAAGCTTTCATCTTTGAACTCTTCTCTTGATCAAGATGGTTCGAATTCAAATAATAACAATAGATCAGACAATAATATAAATATTAATGATAATACTAATAACAACTTAAATGGTAGCTCTTGTGCAATACCAATTCCTTTAAATAATTCTAATACTAATATACTAAGCGCCAACAGTACAGGTGGAAATAGTAACAGTGCAAATTCAAATCATAGTAGTAATAATAATAGTACTAATAATTCCCCTTTACTTCAACAAGGTAGTTCTTCATTACGTAAAAAATCGTCCATTGGGAATACATTCTTTGGTTTAGTTAATTCAATTAGACAACCAAATATAGGACAATCATTATCATCATCATCATCAAAACGTCAAAGTATTAATAATAGAAGAAATTCACAATCTTCAAGTTCTAATATTAATTCACAATCTCATTCACAATCTCATTCACGTTCACGTTCAACTTCTAAACGACCATCAAATTCTAATCCAAATTCTAATCCAAATTCTGGTATAAATCCAACTTCAAATAGTGACGATTTGGAAAGAGCAAGAGTTGAGGTTGAAAGTGCCAATCCTTTTCAATATGAACTAACACCAGAATTAGTAGGTGAAAATCGCTTCAATGATTATAATCATTCAAATACATTGGGTAGATCAATCAGGGAGAATAGTTCTGCTCCACAATTAACAAGAATTTTAAGTAATGGTGAAGAAAGACCAACTGAAGGATCAGGAATTATTTCTAATGGAAATGTTTTAATTGCCCTACCGCATATTCATGATCCTAATGAA
Organism: Pichia ethanolica; assembly: GCA_030570435.1. Taxonomy (NCBI): domain Eukaryota; kingdom Fungi; phylum Ascomycota; class Pichiomycetes; order Pichiales; family Pichiaceae; genus Pichia; species Pichia ethanolica. Next base: position 120,568 of record JAJLVP010000254.1, on the reverse strand, counting down.
TCTCCAATATCTCAACATACAAATAATTCTGATAATTCAAATAATAGTAACAATTTAAATAGTATAAGTATAACCAATGGAGATAATAATGCACATAATACATTTAATCCAGCTGCTTATAATTACAATATGTCAAATAGTTTAACAATTCCAAATTTTAGAGTTTATGCAAATGGTGGTATTGTCGGAGATAATAATAATAATATAATTCAAGAACCTACAAATATTGATACCAGAACCCGTGGAAATACCTTAAGAGAAGAACCAATTTTATATGAAGCTGTTGCAATGGATAGTGGAAATAATCCAACTATAGGTACGGCGATTAATAATCCTATTACAATTGATGATTCAAGAGATGATATTATTATAACAGATGTTAGAGAGGATACACCTGATACTACATCTCCAAATAACAATAACATTCATAATAACAATCAAAATACTACTGCGAATATCCATAACATATTACCTACCATAATCAATGCTACTACTACTAATAATAACGAAACAAATACTACAGGAACTAACAATATAAATAATAATAACAATATTAATACTCCAAAGAATAATTGTGATGCGAATGGTTATTATTCGATTAGGTTAACACCATCAATTGATCATTCATCAACACGTCCATATATGTTCTTTGGACCAATAATTAGGAAATTAAAACCAGGTAAGAGTATATTTATTGGTAGATATACTGAAAAGAATAAACAAGCTGCAACTGCAGCTGCTGGATCATCTGAACCAATTGTTTTTAAAAGTAAGGTTGTTTCACGTAAACATGCAGAATTAACAGTTGATGATAAAGGTAGATGGTATATTCAAGATATTAAATCTAGTAGTGGTACATTTTTAAATCATGTTAGATTATCATTACCAAATACTGAAAGTCCAAAAATATTTTTAAATGATTCAGATATTTTACAATTAGGTGTTGATTATAGAGGTGGATCTGAGGATATGTATAGATGTGTTAAAGTTAAAATTGAATTAAATTATTCATGGAAGAAAAGGGCTGCAAAATTTAGTAAAGAAGCACATGAAAAATTGAAAAATTTAACAAATATGAATAAAATTGAAGAATTAACACCATGTGTAATTTGTTTAGATGATATTAAACCATGTCAAGCAGTTTTCGTTAGTAGTTGTTCACATTCATGGCATTATAAATGTATTAGGCCATTATTAGTTAAAACATATCCACAATTTTTATGTCCTAATTGTAAAGCTGTTTGTGATTTAGAGGCTGATTTAGAGGATGGTGAAGATGAGGATGGTGAAGAAGATTATTTTGACGAAGATGAAGTTGAAAGGGAAGGAGAAGGGGGAAATGATAATCATAATATCAATGCTACTACTAATATTATTAATGAAGATAGGTTTCAGGAGAATATTGAAACTTCGGGTAACCGGAGTGTTGGTTTAAGAATGGAAATTGATAGAAATTATGATGTTATATAAACTAATTAATGGTTGGACCAGTTAAATTTTTGAAAAAACTTTTTCTTCATTAAAAGATGTAAATAAAATTAATTAGAATTAATTAGAATTAATTAGAATTAATTAGAATTAATTAGAATTAAATAAACTTATTAATTTATTAATTAATTAATTAACTTATAATAGAAATATAAATGATTGCATTGTTTTAATTTATAATTTATTGGATGAAATGAAAAAATTGAAAAAATTGAAAAGAAAAAAAAAAAGAAAAAAAAGAGAGAAGCACAGCCCGATACGGCTTTAAGAACTTAACACACTGATAAAGATAAAAATGGGATAAAAATATACAGCCGATCGACGCCCACGTTAATATTACCAATGAAATATATACAATAATATTTTACTATGAACAAATAAACAGATTATCGATTTCTGATTGCACCGCGTTTTGAACTTTCACATAACAAATATTTGTTGTTATTAGTACCATCTAAGTAATCAGTAATTTTCGGGCATATCGAAATTATCTACTATTTGAGTCTTTAAAAGCGACATCTCCGAAATACAATATGGACTTTTTCATAACATGAAATTTTTATAACACTATGATAAGTGCATCCTGGTTGGACAATTGTCAGTTTTCAGTTTTTACTTATACTTTGACAGGATTTGATTAATTTTATTGCAATGCTAATTGTCAAGTAATTTACTTATTATTATAATATATAAATTTTAAGTAATTGATTCAACAATATTGTAATTAATTTAATATTTTAATTTCTATTGTTCTAATTGACCTTTAAAATGGTGAAGGATATTTAAGGTTGATTAATTACAACGTTATTAAACTGATTAATTTTATATTGATTTATTGTTTTCACTCTTAATTAACCGATTGATTATTTGTTCGTTTGATTTCAATTTATATATTTATATATATTCATTTATATCCCCCCATTTTTTTCTGTCTTCTTCTTCAATTAAAAACTTTTCAGTTCTACTAGTATTTTTCATGTGTTATATTTTTTTCTTTCATTTCTTCTTCTGCAACAAAAATTAAGCACGTCATTTACTTAATTAATTTAATTTAGTTAATCATTACAAAATGACTGACGTTTTCAATGTGCAAATTTTTTTCATTGTCTTTAGAGAATCTCTAGAAGCTATTATCGTTATTTCTGTTTTACTTGCTTTCGTTAAACAATCTGTTGGTGCTAATGAAAAATTAGGAAGAAAAATTAAAGTTCAAATTTGGGTTGGTTCAATTACTGGTGTTATCATTTGTCTAGGTATTGGTGGTGGTTTTATCGGTTCTTACTATAGTTTAGGTAAAGATATTTGGTCAGGGGCAGAAGATCTATGGGAAGGTATTTTCTGTATAATCGCAACTGTTTTGATTTCACTTATGGGTATTGCTATGGTTAGAATTAATAAATTGCAAAAAAAATGGAGAATTAAAATTGCAAGAGCAATTATTACTCCACCTGCAAAGAAAACAGATTTTTTCAAAATTTCTTATTTAGTTAAAAGATATTCAATGTTTATTTTACCTTTTATTACAACTTTAAGAGAAGGTATTGAAGCTGTCGTTTTCGTTGGTGGTGTTGGTATTTCTGAAGCTTCCGCAAGAGCTTTCCCATTACCTGTCGTTTGTGGTTTAATTGCTGGTATTGCAGTCGGTTTATTCTTGTATTATGGTGGTTCCACAGTTTCTTTACAAATTTTCTTATGTATCTCAACTGCAATTTTATATTTAATTGCAGCTGGTTTATTCTCAAGAGGTGTTTGGTATTTTGAAACTAATACTTTCAACAAGAAAACTGGTGGTGATGCTTCCGAAAATGGTTCAGGTCCAGGTACATATAATATTCATAAATCAGTTTGGCATGTTAATTGTTGTAACCCAGAAACTGATAATGGTTGGGATATCTTCAATTCTTTATTAGGTTGGCAAAACTCTGCAACTTATGGTTCAGTTATTTCATATAATATTTATTGGCTTTCACTTATTATCCTTTTGTCTTTAATGTTATACGAGGAAAAACATAACCATTTACCATTTGTTAAATTCAGCTTTAGACATATGAATCCAATGTATTATCTTAAGAATAAAAAGAAAGATGATTTAACTGATGAAGAAGCTGATAGATTATTTGCTGAAGCAAGAATTAAGATGCAACGTGATGCTCAAGATGCATTGGAATTAGAAAAAACTAAAGAACCAGTTGAATTGGATTCTACTAAAGCTTATTAGATTATTTTGAAATTTTATGAAAAATTAGAGATTTTTCAAAAATAATAATAATATTAAAAAAATGAATTTAAATAATCAATTTAAATATTTTGAAGATTATTTTTATGTTTTAAGATACATTTTACATTTTACCCCCTTTTTTCTTTTAAAGAAAAGAAGAAATACTTTATTTCATTAAAGTTTACTAATAATTTAATAATTTCACAATTTTATAATAACTTCTGTTTTCTTTTTTTCCAGTTTTTCACATTTTTCTTCGTATATATATATATATATATATATATTTATTTAATCATATGCTTTTATAAAATTCGTTACATCTTTTAAATTATTTGGTGTTTTATTATTGTTGCTGTTAATATTTTTACTAGTAACATTCATACTTAAATTCTCTATATTCTCATTGCTTTTTGTTTTTGAAGTGACTGACAATTTTCTTTTTATTTTACTTGCAGAATTGATCCTGCTATGCTTATTTAATTGAGCTCTTTGGACCTCATAGCAATTTTCATTTTCATTTTTAATTTCATTTTCATTAGCAATTCTCTTATCTAATATTTCTTCTTCTTTCACAATATTAATATCACAATCTGTGTTTGGTTTATCACTTTTTTCCCTTAACATCTTCCATATATATAAAAATTCTTGATACTTTATATTATCCTTTTCAACATAATTTCTAATTAAATTGTTCAACTTAATAGTTAATTTTTCATAAATATAACCAATATCATCTAAATTATTTGTCTCTAACATCCACTCACAGATAATTAATTTTAATAATTCCCAAACAATATTTTGCTTTTCAAAATTATAATTATTAATATCCTTAAAACAATGATCAAATATACCACCAGAGATGAAGTCTTCAATATTACTATAACTTAAAATTTTGTATAAACATCTAATACCATCTTTAAATTCTAGGGATTCAAAATTCAGTTTACATAATGAATCAATCAGTCCTTTAATTAAAATTTCAGCAAAGTCAAAAGTCAAGGGGATTTCACTTAAATACCAAAATGAGCAATGAAATAATTGATATATTTCACATTTGATTTCATTTGGAACATCATCATTATTTATAACTTTAACTAAAAATTTAATATTTCTGATAATATCATTTAAAATAATTTCATGATATGTATCCGTAATATAGGCAATTCTCAGGGTTTGTAATTTATTTATAATTTTATCTTTCTTAAATTCATCAATTGAATTCTTATTTATAAGTTTAATCATTTTTTTAACATCTTTATCATTTATCTGTTCTAATTTATTTATATTGGTCATATCTGAATTTTCTTCATTTAAAATCATACTACGTTGTTCAAATTCATCCCAATTTCCATAAATCATATTTAAATAAACGCTTAAATATTGTGGTCCACAATTTGACATATTAATACTATAAATTTTACTATTTGGAATATTCAATTCATCATATATACTTTTCAATTTTAAAGCAATGTCACTGGAAGATTTATTCAGACTATATATCGATTGATTAATATCATCTCTAATATCAGGTTCTTCAGCAAACTCTTTATCATCACTTTCATCATCAATTAGGGAAATATTTTGGAAGTTTAAAGGTTTCTCAATTGAATCAACTGAATTACTTCTTGTACTTGAAGAGTTATCAATTAAATTATTTTGTAAACTTTTTTGAATCGATTCGGTAGTTGATCCAGTTATGGCACTTTTAAATTCTTCACTACTACATTCTTCAAGAATACCATCATCATCTAAGAACTCATTTGGTAAAATATTATTGGAATTTTCAATTTTATTTGAAACAGTAATATCATAACCAGGTTGAATAGTTGTATCGTTAGCATATAGATCAATAAGACTATTATAACTTTTATAATCATAATTTTCATCAGAATTCAATTTTGCTCTCCAAAATAATGCTTTTTCCTTAATGAAATTAGGAATATCCCATTTTGACACATAAATTTCTTTATAATCTTTTACATCATCACTTTTCGTCTCTAATTGTTTATCAATATCAGGTGTAAAACTATGCTCTAAGAAATATTCATCAATAAATTTATTATTATAAGTATTAACACTTGAAGAATCATTTTCTGAATTATCTTTATTTATTAGATAGAAAATCCAGATACTTGTTAATAACAAGCCCGTAAATGTCAAAATGATTGTAATTGAACAAGATAACAATCCATAAAGTTTAATTGTTAAATCTAATTCTTTGATTTTTTCTTCACAAATATCATCTACATAATACATAAATAAATCCAATAAATCATCTTCGAATTCATTATTATCAATTACATCATCTTGATTTAAGAAAAGGTTACGAATCTTTCCATTACTATTCTCTATATTATCTTCTGAAATTAATAGGTAAATTAATAATAATAATAGTAATAATAATAAATAAAATGTTTTATAAAATGATGAGCCGAGTTAGTAAATTTAATTTTATTTCAATTTAAATATTTTTATTACAAAAATTAAATGGTAATTAGATACTATTATGAAATTTAGGCATTATACTGTCAATTAGTTCATCAACCACTGAAGACATTAAGTAGTATATGCTATTTGAGCCTGATTTATATATACATGTATACTTAGTAAAGGCAAAACTGGTTGAATCTCCGAAAACCATTTGCTCATTTTAACAAAAAGGGGATCTTTATATATTTTTTATAAACAAAAAAAAAGAGAAAAAAATACACAACACAATATATATAAACTGCCAATTATTTCTAAATATGATATATAATTTATAATTGTAATTGCAATATTTAAAAGATAATTACTAACTGGGTAAATAAATATTTTTTTTTAGAAAGATATATAAATAGTATATAGTATATAGATTTTAGCTATATTAAAAGTAAGAATGAATAGATGATGAATAATTTAATAGAATATGCGTTTTTTTTTCCATAAAACAAACGATATATCAATTGAAAGAAATAGAAGATTTTTATATCTATAGTTTTGAATAAGTCTTTCAAGTGATATTAATTTCTAAAATGTTTTGCAAGAAAAAAAATAAATAAATTGATGATTATACGCAAATCATGAAATGAATTTTAAATACTGAATTAAATTAAATTGAATTGAATTGAATTAATGTTATTTTTTAGTAATAATAAGATTAAATTAAACAGTATTCTTGAAATTTGCAGGACCTGATACATATCTTGGTGGGGCATTTCTATCATACATAATACCACCTGGTCTCTTTGGTGGGATAATTGGATCTGGATGTTGATATTTAGCTAATAAAGCTTTAGTGTCATTTAAAATTTTTTCTAATTCAGCTGGATCAGAGACATCTTTATATTGATCGAATCTAACTCTAATTTCAGCTGCCTTTTCTCTATAATATGAATTTTTGTTAATCCAGTTCTTTGCTGTTCTTAATGATTGTCTATAAAGAGCACAAACAAGCTTTTTATTTTGTGGAGAAAATGGTACTGGTGCTGGCATCTTGTATTGATTTCCTTTATCTTTATAAAAATTCACAAACAGAATAGTTTAAAAAGAAATACAATAGAGAATATTATTATATTCAACCAGTAGTAAAGTGTAAGAATTTACTCAAACACTCGAATGAAACATATTTTTGCTTATTTTCTATAGCAATATTTTCTTTATTATGTAATAAATCCAATTTACGTTTTAAGAGGGGAAATTTTATTAGAACACAATATTTTTAATAACTAAACAGGGGTGCACGGGTGAAGACAAATAACATTTTCCAAATTGGGAGAAGCGACTATCGACGCACATGATTTCTTTTTTCTTTTTTCTTTTTTTTTTTTCATACATTTTTGTTTTTATTATATGTAATAATAATTTATTTGTATATTTAAATATTTCTACATTGGTATTGAATCTATCTATATACCACAGTAACTTTATTTTTTATTGACAGGTTTTTTTCAGACTTTTCTTTTCGTTTGGAAAACTAACAAACAATACAATTGAATTATTAATATTTGTTAATAATTAATTTGTTGATTTTATTTAATATTTCCAGGAAACACTTTGAAGAATTAATTTAAAAGTTTGGTGTCTTTTTTTTTGTGAACTCATCCTGAAGTTATAGCTTTATTTTTTAAGAACGTCTTTATTTTGATTATTTTATTTCAAGAATGACTACAACAACCACAAATATAGAAAATCAGATAGAGAATAAAGATGAATGTGAAATTAATAATAAGAATTCAAATGGAGAGATTAAATCAATAACAAAAGAAAACGATGATTCTTTATCTAAATTAGATTTACAAAAAATAACCATTGATAAGAAATTAAAAGATTTAAATTCTAATTCTTCATCAACATCATTATCAACAACTGGTAAAATTGTTAAAAAGAAATTAGCATCTGCTGGTTGTTTAACTTGTAGACAAAGACATAAAAAATGTACACGTGAAAGACCAGTTTGTCAAACTTGTTTAAAAACTGGTTATACATGCTTTTGGAGAGAACCAGGCACTAAATTTACTGATTATAAAGTTAAATTAATTCATTCTGATAATCCAATTGGTACAGTTTTAAAACCAAATTTGTTAATTGATTCAACAATTAATATTTTATCTACAGAATATCATTTATCTGATTGTGATGATTGTATAGAAGTTGAAACTAACTTAGATGATTCTTTAAAAAATGATAATGAAATATTAAATGATAACAATAATAGTAATAATAATAATAATAATAATAATAATAATAGTAATATTGAAGATCCTCTAATATCCCTTGCAAGAAAAGCAGTTTCTATTACAAATGCTTATTTGAATTCACCTGAAATGCAAAATTTGTTAAGAAAAGAATCAAATGATACTGACAAGAATATAAATGATATAATAGATGAAAATATACAAATGGATAAAGAACATAATAACAATAGTAATAATGTTGACAACAACGATGATATAATAAATATAAAAAAAGAAGTAGAAAATAAAGAAAATGAGTCAAGTGATGATTCAGGTAGTGAATCAGAAGATGAAGGTACAGAATATATCAATGGACCTTCTGAAAATTCTAAAATAAAAAAGGAAGATGATTCAGATTCAGAAGGAGGAAATAATAGTAATAATGGGAATTCAGATTCTAATGAAAGTCCTAGTGATACCAGCAATAATAATGAAAATTCTAACAATAACACAGATAACGAGACAAAAGATGATAATAATAAACAGAACCAAGAAAAAAACGCTAAATCAGAAACCGATAAAAATAACAATAATAATAATAATAGTTTTCAGAATCGTTTATTTGATATATTGGAAACCATTGAAACAACTGATAACATATGTAATGATTTAATTATCAATGAAGGAACTATGATAAATTTTAGGAAAGAAACCTCCAATCATCATATTGATTCATGGTATAAGAAACATTTATCAAATAAGGATGATAATAATGATCTTAATATTAATCAAGACAATCTGAACTATACAACAGGTTTAACTACTACGCAATATACTACTAACGATTTATCGAGAACAAAAGAAATTGTCCCATTAGGATTTCAATTTGATTCATATTCATCATATTCTTCATCTGAATTTTTAGTTGATCATATATCTGTTATAAATTATCTATCAGATAATTCGGCTGTGAAAGAAAAGGATTCAAATATTGTGGAAAAAGTTTTGAAAACGAAAGATCAAAAAATAGAAAAAGTTATACATCGTCGTCAAAGTGATCGTGTATATAATAAATTTATTGACAAGAAAAGAGGTGGTAAAATCAGTAAAGAAGAGGCAGCTAGATTACTATTTGATACTATTTCATCGTCAAAGTTAAGAAATATTAAAGCAATTAAAAAGAAATTACTTACAGATGGTCGTCGAAAAATACCCAAAGTGATCCAATAAAACATTTGGTTTTGTAATCCATAAAATATATATAAAGATATATATATATATGTATAAATGAAGATATAATTTCCTTGATTATGTTTTAAAACATCCGTGTTGGTTAATGGTTAACCGCTAGAATATTTATTTCCTAGTAAAAATTTGAACATCCCCCATCATTTTTTTTCATCCCCCTCAACCTCCTACCCATGAAAACAGTTAAATGATGGGAAAATACTTCACTTCCGCCCCCTCTCTTCCGTAACCCCCCTTGATACGCCCATAAAGATCCCCCCTGCTTTTATATTGTTCGATGAGTGATGTGATTAATTTTGTAGCAATGTGCACAGCCTTAAAGAACTTATTTGTTTATTTTCCTTTTCACACTGTCAGGGGCTTTGTATAGTTTTGTTTGTTGTCAACTTGTGGGACAAGTTTATGCTCTTTTCTTTCACAATACTTTTATATAATCTTCTATTTTTTTTTGTCTCAGTTTTACATATTTATTAATTGCTTTCAAAGGTTACCTTCAATTGGAATATGTCACAAGAATTGAAGCAAAGAGTTACAGCTGCAACAGCCAATTCTAATGAATTGTCTGAAAAATCCTCTACTAAAAAGAACTTAATTAATTTACAACCAGATTATGCTCTTAAAGTTTTATTAAAATACGATGCTAAAACAAAAAAGGTAGATTCTCAAGACCAAGCATCATTGAAAATTTTAACTCAAATTTTAGAATTGAATGGTTTTATTGTCAATGCACGTCCTGATAAAAATACAAATTTTGTAATTTTATTCCTTACTTTGAGAGATGATGAATATAATGAATTAGTCAAGTTAAATAATGAAACTGATAAATTATTTAATGTCTCAATTGATGCTAAAACTAATGAAAAATTCTTAATTGCAGAAAGATTAAGATTAATTTATTTAAAATTAACATTACCTAAATCAAAAGGTGGTTGTTCAATTGAAGTTGGTAAAAATAATGTTGTTGGAATTCTTCCAGTTAAAAACATTTTAAATCTGAATAATGAATCAAAATCAAATTTGAAAAATATTGGTAAGTTTTTCAAAAAATCAATTCGTGATAAAAATATCTTATTTTTAAGAGAAAATTTAGGTTCAAAATATGCTCTTTATTATCAATTTGTTCAAACTTATATTTCTCATGTTGCAATTATTGCTTTAATTGGTATCTTTGCTAAATTCTTTTTAGGTAATTTCAGTTTAATATATGCAATTATTAATTTAATTATTGGCTTTATTTGTTATTTAAATATTTACGCAAATGATAAAAAACTTTCAATTGATTGGAATTTAAAAAATATTAATAAAACAGAAATTATTAAACTTGAAGAAACTGAATTAATTCCATCATGGAAAATTATGATTCGTAGAATTTTATTTGTACCAATTACCTTAAGTGGTGCAACAGGCTTATTTTCTGCTCAATTTGCTTGCTTTCTTTTAGAAATCTTTATTAATGAAATTTATCAAGGTCCATTTAAATCAATCTTAGCTTTAGTTCCAACTATTTTAGTTTGTGTTGCAGTTCCTGTTGCTACAATGATTTATGGTATAATTGCTAAAAAATATTTATCTTTTGAAAAAAATCCAACTTTAAGTAGTGAAAATAATTCATTATTAATTAAAATGTTTATATTTAATTGTCTTGCATCATATTCACCTTTATTGATTACAGCTTTTGTTTATTTACCACTTGGTTATGCAGTTGATCCTTATTTACAAACTCTTGAAGCTTTACTTACACAATCAAGATCTGTTTATTCATATATTCCAAATATTCCAATTTTACATTCTGAATATAAAGTTAATAATTTAAGAATGTCAACTCAAATCTTTTATTTTATGGTTACTAATCAAGTTGTTGCAACTTTAACAGAATTTGTTGTTCCAGTTATTTTATCTAAAATTTTAAGTATTCCAAAAATTGCTTCTCTTTTAGGTACTCCAACTTCAACAAAGGAAATCGATTTATTAAAGATTGATGATAAACAAGAACATGAATATTTAAATTTAGTTCGTGAAAATTTTAATAAACCAGAAGTTAGTATTGATGATGATTATAAACAACATATAATTCAATATGGATTTTTAATGTTATTTGGACCTGTTTGGACATTAGGTGCATTATGTTGCCTTGTTTTCGGATTAATTCAACAAGAAGGTGATTATTTAAAATATATTAAATTATCAAAACCAGTTTTCCCAAATCGTGGTGAATCTTCACAACCATTTATTTTGTTTATGCGTATTCTATTAATTGTTGGTTCTTTTGTTTCAATGGCAATCACTTTAATGTATAACAATAGTAAAAATGAAAGTAGTGAAATTTTAAGTTTTGTTGGACGTACAAGTGTTGATAATAATTGGTTAGTTATTGTTGGTGGTGCTAGTATTTCTGCGATTTTAACACAATTATTATTATTTTGTTTTGAAAATGTTATTGATGGTATGTACGATTCAAATGAGAGTATTGAGTTCACAAAAGAAATCAAAGCTAATAATCTTTTATCATCATTAGTTAAAAGAGAAGAAGGTAAAACAATTAGTGATAGTAACATCGAATCTGTTTTAACTGAAATTTCAGACTTTCAAAATGTTTTTTGATTAAATTATATTAGTATTTACTTTATTTATTTATTTAGTTATTTTTTTTTCATTTAATTTAAAATACATCTAAATACACACATTTATATATATATATAAACGAATAAACCATTAATTATTAATCTACCAATCAAGCACTAAATATATCGACTCTAGCACGTTTCCATGCAGCTGCTAAATAAACTTCAGAAACTTCTTCTTCATCTTCAGTTACACCTGGTAATTTATCCATATCATCAATATTTGGTGATTTTACTTGAATTAAAGAATATGTACCATTACTACCATCAGGACGAACCAAAGAACCTGGATTTATCACTAATACATTTTTTATAACTTTTGTAAAGGATTTTAAAACAGATGGTAAAATAATTATATCAGGTATTTCATCATTAAATTCAGATAGACCAAGATATGAAGTATCTAATTGAAATAAATTATTATTTAAATTATTAGTTGGATTTGGAGGTGGATTAACTGGATAAAATTGCCTTTGTTGAATTATATGTTCAATAATTCTTTCAATTCTATTTGAATTTGCATTTTTTGTTATCACATCTTTTAAATCTTTTAAAATATCAGCATTTGAAATTCCAAATGATAATTCATTTATATTAAATAATGAAGGATTTGGGAAACATTTAAAATTTTTATTTAAACCTAAATTTTTTCTATTAAATGGTGCATGTGGATAAGGTGTATGAGCAATTGAAATATCATTATTATGTGGTAAAATTATAATTCTTTGACAGTTTATTTGATTTAAAATTGGTGATATAAATGAAATAAATAAATCATCTAAATTTTTTAAATCATCTAAATTATCATCAGTATTAAAGAAATTATTATTTAAAATATTTGGAATTGAATTTATATCAATAAATGGGCCTGACATTATAATTACATCTGGTTTAATATTTGAATTAATATGATTAACAAAATTTTGTAAAATACTAAAATCTAATGAATTTTTTGAATGATATGGACCTGAAGTTGAAATTATTTTTAAATTATTATCACCAATTATATTTGAGAAATTATCAATTTCATCAAAAGTATAAGAAACAGATCCAAGATAAGGAATTTTTAAATTTTCTAAAACTTTAAAAGTATTACCAGTTTGATTAATTCCACGGAAGGCTACAACTTGGCCTGAAAAAAATGAGGTTTTAGAAATTTCAGATAAATCTAAATGAATTCTACAACCAAAACCCATTGATCTTGAAGTTTCTAAGAATAACGAATCTAAATTTAAATCTGAAGATGAAGACAGTGGTGAGTCGGGGACAATTCTACCTACTGTATAAATTTCAGACTGTGATTGACGAGTTGGATCTGAGAATTGATTTTCTTCAATATTATATTTATCAGCAATTATTTGAGTTATATTATCAATTTTTTCATCTAAATAATCAGCAATTTCTAATAATTTTAAATTCATTGTCCTATATTTATATTTTTTTGGATTAAAGTTAGCAATTATTTTAATATTTTTATTTAAAATTGTAGTTTCTCTATTTTGTATAATTTCAGAATTAAAAGATTCTAAAATTTGATTAGATTGAACAGGATTTGATGATTTAACTGGTGAAGAGGAAGGATTTAATTTTCTTTTCTTTATTTGTGATGAAGATTTATTGAAGCTGTTATTTATTGAATCAAATGATTTATTAATATTATTATTATTACTACTATTATTAGTATTATTATTATTTAATTTGATGATATTTGAATTATTGGCATTTTCTCTGTTTTCTTCAGTAATACGATCCTGAATATATGATTGTAGTTCATCTAAATAAGATAATGATAATTTCATATTTGAATCATTATAATGTTTAAAAGTGAAAGCTTCCCAATTTGAGAATAATTCTTGAGCTGTTAAATTAAATAAACTGCATAAATGGGAGCATTTTTCTATAATTTGAGGATCATTAGCATGTTGACCAAACATACCAACAAATTGAGAGTCTAACATTTTCTCCTTGGCTATCATTCTTGTTGTTATTTGTTGCATTATTGGTTTATTATCAAACAAGAAACAGAGTAAATAGCTAATTTCATGTTATACATTAAAAAAACAGAGAGTTTTCTTCCAATACGCGTCAAATAAATTTGTTTTACAAAAAAATGTACGTTTTTTTTTTTCACTACAACGCGTTGATTGAAATGTGTTTAATAACGATTTGACTGATTATTGTAGCAAATTGATATAAGTTTAAAGATTAAAGATAATTAGACTTTGACATAAAATGAATATCCGATAGTATATTGATTGTTATAAATTACAGTATTTTACTTTATTCAGTAAAAAATTATTAACTAATATAGTAAGAATTTTTATAAAGCTATTTTAAACTAATCTCTTTCCTTTGCAGGAGTTTCATCTCTAACTGGAGAAGCATCTCTTTTTCTAACTTCATCCTTTGAATCATCCTTTGATTCATCCTTTGAATCATCCTTTGATTCATCCTTTGAATCATCTTTTCTTCCCCTTTTCTTATTTTTATTACCTTTATTACCTCTTCTTTCACCGAATCTTTGAGCTTTGCTTTCATCATAAGCGGATTTACTAATAACATCTAATTCTATATCATTATATTTTAATTTATCATTTGAATTAAGGATTTTTTCAGCATCATCTGAATTTTTAAATTCAACTATACAACAACCAATAAATTTTTTATCTTTATTCTTTTTCATTCTAACTTGATTAACAGGAGCTAAATTTGAGAAGAAATTTAATAAATCATCTAATACTAAATCAGTTGGTAATTTTTCAACGAATATTGATCTTTTGTTAATATTTAATTGAATTTCGTTATAATTTTTTGGTAATGGGATTTTCCTTCTAACCATTTCACCATTTTCAGATACTTCTAAAAGTTCTGGGGATTTTCTTAAAGATTCAACAATTATTTCAATTGGTCTATATTTTTTCATTCTTTCAAATTGTGAAATTGTTTGAATTGGAACCCAACCGTCATTTGCATTTTGTGTTGTGAATAAGAATTTATCGTTAAGTAAGTTTGATTCTGAGAAGTAGAATTCGACTTGTTTGAGAATGTTTTGTTGTGTTGCTTCGTCAGCCATGTTGTAAAGATGGAGGTATGGTTGATGTCTAGTGAATGGATTGACTAATGATCACAGAGAGCAAAAAAGGTGGGAAAAACAACAAGAAATCAAAAAAAAAATGCTGAAAAGCTGAAAAGCTGAAAATTTTTTTCCAGTCCAAAAAAAAATAATTAAAAAAAATTCCGTCTCGTTTTTTTCTTTTTAATTTTTAATTTTTTTAATTTTTAAATTTGTGAAAAATTTAAAATTCCAAAAATATTTCCTGCAGCACCGCCACACCAGATGTCTGTGCACGTGCCGGCGTACTCGTCGCCCACACCGCCACTCCAGATATTCAAAATTACATTTTTATCCCTAATTTTCTCTTTAAATTTCATGTTGAACCTCTCCCTCCGTGCACCAATAGATTTAACCTCATCGTAAGAAACTAAAATTATTTTTTCGTTGCCCTCAAACATTTT
Organism: Pichia ethanolica; assembly: GCA_030570435.1. Classification (NCBI taxonomy): domain Eukaryota; kingdom Fungi; phylum Ascomycota; class Pichiomycetes; order Pichiales; family Pichiaceae; genus Pichia; species Pichia ethanolica. The sequence goes on along the minus strand of JAJLVP010000254.1, from coordinate 104,822 downwards.
ATAAAACTGAAATCCGAAATCAATTAAAACTATACAGTTGTTATTATCATTGTTAATTTTATTATTATTATTATCATTATTATTATCATTACAATTCTTTTCAACTATAAATTTGACAAATCTGATCCAATCTTTAGTTTCTGTAAATCTGATTATTTGTCCCTTATTTGAATTAAATATATTAATATCTCCAATAATTTTATTACAATATTTAATTTTAAATTCTTTAAATGGAATTTCAATTAATTCTTTACTATTTGGTTTATTTAAAATTTTAATTATTTCATTTAATTTAAATTCTCTAACATTTTCAATCATACTTAACTAACTAACTAAATAATTAAATAACTAATTAATTAAACATAACTAATAATTCTTCAACTAGATAACCAAAAATTGGTAAGAATAAATTATCATTAATATCAATTATACCTTCAAATAACGCGCTTAAAACTGCAACCATAATTCTATTATTCCAATTTAAACTTTGAAAATTTTCAATTTTCAAATTTAATAAATAATAATCTAAAATTAAATAACTAATTAAAATTCCAACTACCATTGAAATACTACCTTCAATTGTCTTTTTACTATTTGGCCATTTAAATTTACCAAATTTACTACCAATTAAACTTGCAAATGAATCACCAAATCCTAATAAAATTAAACCAATATAACTACTCTCTTTTAAATTATTATTATTATTAATCCAAATTGGTAATGAAATACCTAAAACTAAATAAATATAACTTAAAATAAATTTACCTTCATTATCTTTCTTATCTTGAAATTTAATAAATAAATTTTTAATTATTAATCCAAATGGTGGTAATTCATTTGATCTAATTATTTCAATTATAATTAAAATACCTAATAATCCAAATAATGCAATTGAAACTAATTCAGGTTCAATTAAAATTGGTTTAATTAAATTTAAATAAATAATAAAATGCCAAATTTTCCTTTTAAAACTTAAATTAATTAATTTACTAAATTTATTAAAAATTATTAAAATAATTGGAATTAAAATAATTGAATTTAAAATCCAATTTTTAAAAATTTCTAATCGTTGATTTGAATCTTTAATATATTCAATTAACCAATTTAAATGAAATTTATTAATTTTTGTTAATAATAATTTATCACTAATAATTAAACCTGATGAAAAAAATATTAAATAAATTCCAATTAACCATGTATATTTTAAAGTTTTCTCCTTTTGATTCTTATATAATTCTAAAATTGGTAATGATAAAATAATTCCAATTATAAATGATAAATAAAGACATTTCATTAAATATAATGAAAATTTACAATTATCATTATTATTATTAAATTCAATAAAAAATGATCCAATTGTTAATAAATTTGATAAAATTGTCTTTTCATAAATTGGAATTTCATTACCAACAAATTTATTCATCATTTCATAATAAAAACTTGAAATTATTGGTAATAATAATGATTTACCATTTAATAAATTAATATCAGCAAATTGAAATAATATAACATAAGAAATTAATATTTTAACAATTAAATTCATATAATTAAATTGAACAATAATTGATGAAATTAATATAATATTATTTGGACTTTTAATTAATCCAATTGCTAATGGGAAATAAACACTATAAATATAATTAAAATCTAATAATTGTGGCCTTGGTTTTGTATTATCTTTTTCAAATAAACGAAATCTTGAATTTAAAACTGCAAAACTTTCTAAAACAATCGTAAGTAAAATACATGAAACTGTAATTAATTTTTCAATTCCTTTACTCTCAATATTAATTTCCTTTTCTTTAATAAAATAAATATAAATTAAATTTGTTAAAAATAATAACATAAAAATTTGAAAGACATGCCTTGTATTAATTGATAAATCAATTAATGACATATAATATCCGAAAATTCCATTCTCAGTTTCAATATCTTCTTCCGTAATAACCTTCCCATCTTCACTATTACCATCTAATATCTCATTTTCATTAGTTTTAGATTCTGATAATGGATCATAATCATAATCTAAAGTTTTATTCTTATTTGAACGATGAATTATATTATTTGAAGTTGTTGGATTTTTCTTTAATTTGAATTTCTTTGGCGGCATGATTGTTTAATGAGCTGAGAGGAAAAGAGCAAAAAAAGAGAAATATAACAAAAGATAAACTACTTCATCCAATTGTTTATCTATTTATTTATCTATTTCAAAACTTTGAATTTTCCATTTCATCAGACCAGCATGTCGTCAATGCCGTACTATTATTTATTACAAAATTATTCAAACTGTGCGAGTTTTTCTAATAACAATAATAATAAATTGTCTTATTTTCCTCGTTATCTAATCTGAATCTATTCACTATAAATAACTAGATAATAAATATAAATATCTATATATACTGTATATATCATTTATCTGACCAATCATATATCAGTGTCCGTTATTTGGTGGTCTTGCACCAAATATACTTGAACCAACACGAACACTTGTACTACCTTGCTTTATAGCTTGAATATAATCACCACTCATACCCATACTTAATTCTAAATCTTTTAATTGAAATTTTTCATATAAATGATCTCTTAATTTATATAATAAACTAAATTCTTTATTTTCACCATCACTATGACTAACTGCATAACTACCAATTGTCATTAAACCTTTAAATTCAATACAATCACAATCATTAATTATAAAATTAACTAATTCATCAAGTTCATCACCTGGTTCACACCCACTTTTTTGTGATTCACCAGATGTATTAACTTGAATTAAAACTCCAATTTTACCAAATTCAGGTAATTTCTCATCAATCATTTGTTTTCTTGAATCATTTAATTTTTTAGCTTTTTTAAGTGAATCAATTGTTTCAACAAAATAAAGATTTGAAATATTCTTTGCTAAATCTTTACATTTATTAGTTTGTAAACCACCAATAAAATGCCATTTAATATCCTTTGGTAAAACTTTTGATTTTTCAATTAATTCTTGAACATAATTTTCACCAAAATGACGATATCCGATATCATATAAAATTTTAATATCACTTGCAGGTTTTAATTTTGAAACGCAAACTAAATTGGTTTTACCATTACTTAATTTTAAAACTTCTTCTTTGATTAAATTTGCATTATGAATTAATTCATCACTTCTTTCTTTTGTATATTCTAATGACATATTTGGAATAAATTGTTTAAATGTTCTAAAACTAGTTGTAAAGTTTCTAAGTGGTATTCTTTGCATTGACCTAAAAAAAAAAGAAAACAAACTAGCAGAAGAAAAGAAAAAAAGCTAAAACTAAACTCAAAGTTAAAGTTAAGCTTTTCCCCGTATAGATCTGATCGTATCACATCATAAAATTTTAATTAATTAATTAAATTAATTAATTTAAATTCTCGAGAACAACAAGAATCCTGTCGCAAATATTTTCAACTATCCCAACACCCGTACATCGGATCTCAACATATGATGACGTAATCATACACAAACAACCAACTGAACTGTTTTTGTTATCAAAACTTAAAATACTTGCACAAGTAATGACAAATTCACTATTATTTGAACTAATATCAGCTGTAATTATCTCAAAATTCATCTTTTTCAATATACGTACAAGTAATTCAACAAAATGGTTGATATTATCACCACCTAAAAGATCTTTTATAGAAATTTCTCGTTTATAACATCCCGTTTTTAACATAAATTTACCAATTTGATTCCATCTTGATTGAAATACTGTAATTGTCATTTTATTACCTTCACTAATATGTAATGATTTTAATGATAATGATAATTTTAAATTAATAATTTTATTGAGTTTAGGAATTCGAAATTGAATAATTGGTTCATTATCTTCAGAATACATTTGTTTAATATCAAATTTTAAAATAATCTTATTAATTTTATCATTTGATTCTAAATTAATATTATAATATTCTTTATTCTTTTCAATATTAATTAATTCATATTCAATTTTTTCGTTTTCACTCTCATTCTTTAATTTATAATTTAATTCAATTTCTGAATTTCCCTTAATAAATCTTTTAACTCTAAATATAATCCTTAAATTATCATTATCAAATAAAATACCTTGATCAAATCTCAATAATCTAACATATCCTTCTTCCCATTTATCATTTAATTTGATATCTTGATTATTGTCTTTATTATCAATCAATTTAGGTAATTTATTAATATTATCAATATTTAAATCATCATCTAATAATATGTTAAATTTATTAATTATAAAATATTCATGAGCTCTTTGTTTTATTTCAATATTATTACATTCCATTTCTTGTTCAAATGCAAGATTAATCATATTTTTTAATTTTTTCTCTTCAATTATATTATAAAATGATTTCATTGTATCTAAAATTAATAATTTTGTTAATAATGTTGAATTTTCATATTTTTCAATTATTAAAATTAATTGAGAATTTAAATCACCAATTTTCCAATTTTCACAATTTTTTTTAAAAATTAAACATGATAATTTAATAAAATTTTCACAACATCCAATTGATAATCCTTTAATTATAAATTCAATTATAAGTTCAATTAATTCATTATTATTATCAGTTGAATAAATTATTAATTCAAATATTCTAATCCATGCATATTCATTACAATTACCAATTATAATAAAAATTTTTAATAATTTTTTTGAAATTTCATTTAAAATACCACATTCTTTATATTTTTCTAAAATTGTTAAAATATTACTTAAAATTTCACCTCTAAATTTACTATCACATTTTTGTAAATAATACATTAAATAAATTAAAATTTCTTTAATTTGATTATAACTAATTTCAAAAATTTCACCATTTTCATCATCATTACTTAAAATTGTAAAATATAATATTTTACATGTTAATTGACAAATTTTAATATCTTTATCATGAATTAATTTCTTCCAAATAATTGAATTATTTAAAATTAATTTCTTACCATTACCATAATTATTAGATTTACTCATTATTAAAATTAATTTATTTAAACATGAAATTTTAATATTATAATCATTATTAAATTTTAAAATTTCAATTAAAATTTCAATTGATTTTGAAATATCATCTTTATTTAATTCACCTTTATCATTAATATTATCATTTAAATAGAATTTTAATCCTGAAAATATAATACTTGTATTAATTAATTGATTATCTTTATTATCTTTATTACAATCTTTAAATTCATTAATACATTTAATTAAAATATTATCAATTAATAATTTTAAATCATTATTTTTATTATTTGAAATTGTAATTAAATTTGATAAAATATCAAAAATTGAAATTATCATTAATCCATATTCGTTAATCCAATTAAATTCTTTTTTACTATTATTTAAAATTTCTAAAGTTTCATTAAGTTTTGTAATTAGTAAACCTTTAATATTAAATATAATTTCCCAATCAAAAATAATCCAATTATTTAATAATGAACAAATTGAAATAATTAAACTTGAATTTTTTAAATTTGATTGTGATAATGTTTTTTTAATAATTGTTAAATTATTTACAGTTAAAATTTCATTTTTAAAAATTTTCAATTGTTCAAATTTAAATATTTGACTTAAACATATAACAGCACGAATTTTAACAAATTCTGGAACTTTTAAATTATCAATATTTAATAAATCCAAAATTGAATTAACTAAATCTTTTAAAAATACAAGATTAAATTTAAAATCTTTAACCCAAATAATTAAATCTCCAATACTTTGTAATCCAATACTTACAATTGACCAAATTACATTTAAAATATTATCTTTATTATCTTTATCATTACTATTTTTAAATACAATTATTGAACTAATATCAATTAAAACACAAGTTACAATTGATTCAAAATCAGACTGTGAAACAAATTCATTAAATAATGTTTTAAATCCAAGAAATCCAATTTCTCTATCCTCTCTTAAATTCTTTAAATTTGAATCTAAATCTATATTATTATTTTCATCATTCGAATAATTAGTTAATTGAGTATTTAGTAAACTTAAACAATGTTCAATTCCAAGTTTTATAAACTTATCATTTGAAATTGTTAATTCATTAAATACTTCATATCCATTTAATTGAATGTAAATCAATTTACAAATATATTTTCTTTTATTATAGTTTAAAATAGCTGTATTGCTAGTCTCTTTTTCTGGTTTACTATTGCCGTCATTATTATCATTATCCTTATTACTATTATCATTATTGTTATTAATTTTTTGAAATTGCTCAAAAATATGTTTTAATTCTTTATCAATTTTTTTAGACTCGTCAATTGAATCCTTTGATGTCCTAAGGTTAGTAATAAACTGTTTCAGTCCGTTCATTGACATGCCGATGTTGTCTGATAAATCAATAACTAGAGTAAATCACACAATTAATAAATAAACTTATAAATCAATAAAAAGAGTACTCTCTCCGATAGAAACCGTCTTATTTGTCTCCTTCCACTGTTCATACTCTGCATACAATAACAAATTTACCTCGCGGAGTTTTCACTTTTTTTTTTTTACAGATTTTATTATTTTTTTATTATTTTATTATTATTATTTTATTATTTTACTATTTTAATAACTACATAACAAATAAAGTTAATCAAACATTGGCATTGTCCATTTGTTTCCTTAGATCAGCTTGTGATCCACTTCTTGGAATTAAATTCTCTGCCCCATGTGGCCTTTCCACTACATTATCGTAAAATCCATATAATGGTCCATTCATTGAAGGACTTGGAGGTATTTGATAACCTGAATTTGATTGATCCATTGATTGTTGTCGTTGTTGTTGCTTTTGCATTTCTCGTATACGATCTTTAGCAGTACCTTTTGAAACAAAAGTTTTAGCATTGCTTGTTAAACCAACAGGATTAAACATAACAATTGAATTTCTAATTTGACTTGGACTTGGTGTAATTGTATCTTTACCTTTCCAATCAACATGATGAATTGGATCAAATCTTTGATCAATTGGAATATTAGGATTAGTAACAGGATTTTTATGAGTTTGTGATGAAAATGTTGTAAATGATTCTAATGTTGATGTTCTTTTATTTAATTGATGTGGTAATGGTAATTCCTCTAATTTTGGTAAAGATTTTGGAATATTCGAATATGGTTGAACTCTTTGATTAGCAGCATATCCATATTGTTGAGTAGAATTCTGTTCATACATTTGTGGATATTGATTTGGATATTGTTGTGGATATTGTTGTGGATATTGTTGTGAATATTGACTTGGATATTGCTGAGGATATTGCTGAGGATATTGCTGAGGATATTGTTGATTTGGATATTGTTGATTTGGATCTTGGTTTGATTTTTGAATCATTTGACCAAATTGTTGATGAGCAAATTGACCGGCATTTGAAGTTGAATAATTCAGATCTCCATTTTGAGGTAAATAAACACTCGATGAAACACTTGCCCTAAAATCATCATTTTCTTCATCATTTGAAGGTATTGCTAATTTATTGGAATCAGATGGTTGAATATTAGAATTAATATTAATATCTTCCATATTATTAATTTGTTCATTATTATTAATTTGTAATGAAGGTAATGGTGGTAAATTATTTTGATCTATATTATTATTAATATTATTATTTTCACTATTACTTTCTTTACGTTTAATACTACCATCACGAGAGAAATAAACATTATAAACTGATTTCATACGATTCAGCTGTTCTTCTTCTTCAGTTGTTAAAGGTATATCATCTTGGGCAATTTTTGTAAAATCTGGTAAATCATCTGATTTATCATTTAATTGAATTGAATTTCGATTTGAATTTGAATTTTTTGAAGAAATTGAAGAATTTTCTGGAATAGATTTTTTATCAATATTATTTTGATTTATTTCAACATTTTGATCTAAATCATTATTTATAGTTGTATGAGAAGAATAAATATTATTAAATTTATTTGAATCGTTTGTTAAAGATGAAGAAATTGGAGATGTTGAAGATTCTTTATTTTTTATTGTTTCATTAAATGGATTTTCATAATTTTCAATTTCACTAGTTTCATTATTATTATTATTATTATTATTATTATTATTATTATTATTATTATTATTATTGATATTATTAGTAGTAGTATTATTAGTATTTTGGTCTTTTGAAAAATTTAAATGATTGGATTTAATAGTTTCAACATCTAAAGTATTCGAATCAATATATTCATCATTATTATCATTATCTTCTTCTACTACTACATCTTCTTTTTCCTCATTATTATTTGTTATAATATTACTTAAATGATGTTTTAGAGGTGATGAATTTGTTGTTGTTGAAATTTCATAACCTGTTAAAGGTTTTGAATTTTCACTAAATGATGTATGCCTTGAATTTTGCCTACTATTATTTCTACTATTATTTCTACTATTATTTTGAGTTGGTGAATTCATTTTTTTAATTGGATAATTAAATTCATGAAAATCTAAACCTAAATTTTTAGTATATTCATCTAAATCTTCTTTTGAAGAACCAAATGGTAATGCAATTATATCAACTGATGAATGTAATGGATAATTTGATGAAGGATTTAATTGAACTTGAGATGGATGATTTAAACTATTTAAATTTTTATTATATTTTTCATTAAATGGATTACCAAATGAATCAGTACTATAAGAAATTTCATTATTATTAAAATTACTGATTCTTATATTATTATTATGATTAATATTATTATTAATATTATTAATATTATTATTCATCATATCATGATTATATTCAGGTAACATTATATTATCACCATTAAAATCTGGATCATCATCTTCTAATGCTTCTTTTTTACCACGTCTATAAGCTTTAAATATGAAAAATGTAACAATAATAATAACCAGGGCAACAGGTATAATAACTGCTAAACAAATTGCTAAAGTATTTGTTGTATCAGTACCTGTTTCACATTCTTGTTTACTACCTGTACATTTTGTTTTCCTTTTCAATAATTCAACTATCATAATTTGAAGTTAATGATTTTAGAGGGTATTTTGTGGTAATAAATTAAAACAAAAAAAAAGAGAAACAATATTAAAGAAGGAAGAAGAAATTAGACAAAAACCAACATAAAATCAAATAAAAAATCAAATCAAATAGAATAAAATAAAGCAGAAAAGAAAAATAAAAAGTAATCAAATCAACAAAAACGAGCTATTATTATTAATGTTATTGACAAAAACAACATTAAAATATGGAGACGATGAAAATCCAAACAAAAGAAAACAATGAAAATGAAAAGAGAAAAACGCGTTTCCGCGAAACACGTTAGTATTTCCAAAAGCAAAAAAAAAATACCAAGAAAAAAAAAAGAGAAAAAAAAAAGAAATATAAATTACCCGGCTAAATTATTAATTTATTATTTGTTACTTACTTACTAAATTTATTACTGCCTTAATTTAAGTACATCAATTAATTGATTAATCATTTACCACCTTTAAAAAAGTGCAGTTAATGATATTTGTAATAATTAACAAACGAAATGCCCAAAAATTAGATAAATGTCATTAACAAGGGCGACAACCGGATGGTTCTGGTAAAAGGCAAGAACCATGTTCGTAGTTGTCGATCCTCTGACTTGTTGAAAGAAGAAAGGATAAGAAGAACGGAGGGCAAATTGCATCTGTTTAAACCAAAGCGAAGTTGAAAATGTGGAAATTTCTCTCCTTTTATACTTTTTTTTTTATTTTTTTTATTTTTTTTATTTTTTTTATTTTCTCAATTCCTTATGACAGACTTTATGTTGTGCTCCCAATATTTCCTCACTTTGCATCAAATCAATTATATGTATGTATTACACACATACATATGTAGTAAATACACTTAAAGACATAATGATAATATCTATAATTGATTCAATCTAAAGATATATTCATCTCATACCCTTTTTATCCAATTTAATCTCTCTGTCCATTGATTCAATCACAACTAGCATCCTTCACTCAACTCAAATGGTTTATATAATATAATAAAATCTTATAATGTCCCTCTTTAAAGATTCTTCTTTATCCGATTTCAAACCACATAAAATTATAGGTTATGGAAAATTCTCAACTGTAATTAATGCATATTACAGTAATAATAATAAAAATGATAATAATAATAGTAATGGTAATGGTAAAGAAAAATCATTATTAGTTGCAATTAAAATTATAACTAAAATTCATAAAAATAAAAAATTAAATAATTTATTACCAATTTCTTCATCATCAACAAATTATGATACTGAAATTAATATAATTAAAAAAATTTCAATTTATAATCATCCAAATTTATTAAATTATTTTATTATATTTAATACAAATTTAACAATTTATATTATTCAAGAATTTTCAAAAATTGGTGAATTAAATCCTTCAAATTTTAAATATTTATCAATTAACAATTCAATTAATTCAAATTTTAATATTGAAATTTCAATTATTAATAAATTAATTGATATGTTATCAGCTATAAATTTTTTACATTCAATTAATATAATTCATAGAGATATTAAACCATCAAATTTTTTGGTTTTTCAAAATGGTTTAGTTAAATTAACAGATTTTGATACTTGTTATAATTTAACAAATGATTTAAATAATGATAAATTACAATTATATTCAAAATTAATTGGTACTCCTTTATTTTTACCACCTGAATTATTAACTCATTCAACAACAAATAAATCTACAATCTCTAAAAATCAACCAATTACAAATAAAAAATCAAAATTCCCATTATCAAAGGAACCATTTATAAAATTATTCAATAAAAAGCCAAGCAATAATAACGATAATAAAAATAATAATAATAATAATAATAATAACACAGACCACACATTTAATCCATTTATGTTAGATCTTTGGTCATTGGGTGTTACACTGCATTACCTTTTCTATTCAAATTACCCCTTTTATGCAGATAACGAATTTACTTTATTGCATAAAATTGCAACAGCAACTCCTGAAACTCCAGATTTAAATAATTTATCTTTTAAAATTAGCCCCAATTTTAAATTAATTAAAATTATTAATAATTTATTAATTAAATCTCCAATTAACAGATGGTCAATTAATGATATTTTAAATGATTTAAATGATGGAAATAATAAATCAAATTATAAATTAAATAACTTTAAATCAATTAATTCAAATAATGAAATTTTAATTAAAAATTCAAATAATAATGATTTATTAATTTCAGATTTATCAAATTATGATGATAGTGATCTAAGTTTTGAAAATTTATTAGATTCAAATACATCAAATAATAATAATAGTAATAATAATAATAATAATAATAATAATAATAATAATAGCAATACTACTAATAACTCTGCTACTCAACGAGTCAAATTTCAATTACCTATTTTCATGTCACCAAAAGATGTAAGATCTTCTCATTTAATAGATTATAATAACAATAATAATAATGAATTTAAAAATAACAATAATTTAATCATTGATAATGATATATTCAAACGACCAAATAATTCAAAACTACACGAATTTAATGAAAATAACAATAGTTCTTCATCATTACCCCTTAATACATCCAAATCGCTCCATTATAAAACCAAACCAAATATAAATAACAAAAATATTAAAATTTCAAATAATAATACAAATAATAATACAAATAGTAATTTAATTTCAAATGATGATTTGAAAACTGCAAATGATTATGCAATCATAATGAAAAAATTAGAAAGTTTACCATATGATAATAGTAGTAATATTGATATAATGGAACCATTAAATATTACTAATAATAAAGATAATAGATCATCTGTTCATACACTACCTGCCAATTTTAATTTAAAATCAGTTAAAGGATCTTATAAAGGTTTAAAACATAGTGAAATGATGAATTTTAAAAAATTTATTGACAATAATGATTCAAGTAGTAAAAATGATAATTTTAAAAACGATAATATTAAGAATGATTCAACTAAAAAGTTAATCAACAAACCATCTTATAATGCTTTAGATAAGCAATTAGCAAATGACTATAAACTGTACACGATGGACGATTATTTAGATAGCCTGTAATTATAATTCATTTTTTGTAATTGTATAATTTATTTATTTATTTATTTATTTATTTTAATTTAATTTAATTACTTACTTATTTATTTAGGTTAACAGTGTATCAATTATAAATTATTTTAACATTTAGATGATTAATTTATCACCTCTATATGCAAATTGTAATGCATTAAATTTAGAACTTTCAATAGTTCTATTTGGGAATCCATCAAAACTTGCACCATAAGTTGCAACACTATGAGCAATTAATTGAGTATTAACTAAAAATGCATCCCATGCAATATTTGATAAATCATCACATAATTGATGGTAACATTTATCTAAAACATCACCATTTTCTGCATTATTTTTTTCAGCACCAGCTGCAATACCACCACCAGGTATACCATGTTCAATAAATCCAACATAATCACTACGACCATCAAATGGAATTAATGTATAATTATAACCATGAGATGTATAATAATCAATATATAAATTTTTTAATTCTTCACTACCAACTGGATTATCGTTATTATTAGCATCATAAATTTCATATTCATAATTTGGTGATGCCATCATATCATAATCCATAAATAATCTAATTTTTTCATTCTCACCCGGAGTTAAATTATCAGCATAATAATTTGAACCTAATAAACCTTCCTCTTCAGCTGCCCAAAATGCAAATCTAACTTTATTTGTAGTTTTAAATTTAGTTAATTGCTTTGCAACTTCTAAAAGTGAAATTGTACCTGATCCATCATCATTAATACCAGGACCTGCACCAACACTATCAGAATGTGCACCTAACATTACAATATTTTCACTATCACCATAATTTGTTTCTGCAATAACATTAACAGTTGTAATTGGACCAACAAATGAATCAATTTGAACCATTGAATTTAAAATTTCACCATTTAATAAAAGTTCTTTATATTTTAAACCTTCTTCATTATTAATACCAACACATGGTGCAACTGAAACACCTAATGGTGGTACACCTAATGTACCTCTAATTTCACCTGGTTCATTATTAAAAATAATTGCAGCTTTTGCACCAAATTTTGAAGCTAATTGAGCTTTTGTACCAAATGAACATTCACCTCTTTGAATTAAAGCAATATTTTCATTTGTAATATCTGAATAATCATCATCATTACAACCAAAATTTGAAACTAATTTTAAATTACCATAAACAGGTTTTTTATTTGGAGTTGGTGGTGACATATCCATATCAGTTAAACTTTTTGGTATAGTTCCATTAATTGTTGCATTATAACTAAAAATTTCAGACATAAATGCTTTAAATGGTTGCACTGTAACATTATAATAACCATTTAATTTTTTTAATTCATGTTTAATATAACCAATTGTACCCCAATGACCTTTTGAACCAATTACACGAGTTGGATGACCATAACTTTTATTTGAATAACCAGCAATTTCATAAAGTTTTTCAGCACGTGCATAAAGTGCATCTGTTGTAATTAGTGATTGTAATTCTGTTGAATTAACTAATGGTAATTCATCAATATATTGTAAATCTGGTGATGATAATGATGATAATAATGAAGATGATAACTCATCAATTTCATTATTTAAATTTAAGATATTTTGTGGTAAAACAATTGCATTTGAGAGATTTGATAAAATCAAAGCAGATGTTAAGAAAGTTAATTTCATCCTAATTATCTGTGTGATTGTTTAAGTAAAGAGTGTATGGAAAAAGAAAGAAAGAAAGAAAGAAAGAAGATAAGAGAAGAAAGTATATATACATTTCAGATAAGATCCCCTCCTCCCAAACGACCCTCTCCCCAATTGCTGCTGCCCATTACAAGCGTGCCACACATTTTATTTAGTAATTTATTTATTTATTAAGCGCAATAAGCAACCATGTAATAATTAATAATAATGAATTCCGGGCTTCTCCGCTGATAAGAAATTAAACAATCGCAATTTAAATTAATTAATTACATCATAAATTATTTGACACATATTGTTTACAACACTGAATATAATATTGTATATAATATATTATTAATTATTATTTATTTATTTATTTAATTATTTATTTTATAAAATTCCAAAACAATAAAAACAAAGGGTTACACCAATAAAGAAATTTAATTTAATTTAAAACACAGATAATTATAATAAGAAAAGTAATGAAAATAGTAAAATAAGTAAAAGGAAAAAATTAAGTAAAGTAAATCAGTAATCAATAAACTAAATTCAAAAATAAGTAAATAAAATAACACATAAAACCAGCTCAGAATAAAGGGAAAAATAAGTATAATAAAGGGGGAGAATAAATAAAGGCGAATAAAAACAAAATATCGTAATAGTCAAAATAAAGAAAGGAATAAGGAAGGGAATAAAGGAAGGAAGGAATGAACAACAGTAAAAGAAATAATTTCATAAAATATTCACATATTGGGGAAAAAAATGGAAATTTGAAAGGGTATCTGTAATATATATATAAACACACAATTGATTGATGTAGTAGAGATGAATAATTATGACAATTATAATAATCATAATAATAATAAAATTAAAAAAAAAAGTTTCAATCATGATTTGAAAAATTAATACCTGGCATTAAATTATTATTCTGATTATTATTATTATTACCAGTATAATTGTAATTATCAACTTCTGTTAAAATTGTAATAACTTTACTATGAATTCTTTTACCATAATTTGTATATCTAATATTTGGTAACATTGGTCTAATCATTTCCGCAATAACACATTTAACTGGCCAATCTGCAACTTCTAAAGCAGTTTGAACTACATAATTACCATATTGATCTTTAATTAAAGACATTAAAATATTTATATTTAATAAAGCTGCAAGTAATGGATGAATTTTATCATTATTATCCTTTGGATTCAATTTTAAACATTTTTCAACAACATTTGAAGAAAATTTACCACAACTTAAACTAATTATATCATTTGCAACTAAATTAAGTAATTTTGAATTAATTCCATTAATATCTAATGAAATTAAATATTGAATTACATAATTACCAAATTGATCTTTCATTAAATAAATGCTATTTCTTAAAATTTCATTACTTATTTTTAAAATTTGTAAATTTGAACATTTATTTAATAATTTTTGTAAAACACAACAACCATGTTTATGAGATGCAATTTCAATTAAATTAATTATAATTAAATTAACTAAAAATTCTAAATCATCATTAAAAAAATGTGAAATTAATTTTTGAATTACATGATTACCATTTAAATCATGAATTAAATTAACAATTTGAGGTGAAATTGCAATTGCAATTAAATCATGATGATTTGAAGTTGTTAAACAACCAATTAATTTTTGTAAAGCTCTTGTACCATGTAAATTTGTTGCAATTTTGTCAATATTTGGAGTTATTTCAATTATAATTAATGATAATTGAGATGGAGTTGAATTTATCATAATTTTTTGAATTAAATAATTACCAAATGGATCTAACATTAAACTTGAAGAAAATTTATAAGTTGCATTAAAAATAATTGGTAAATTTGTTGAACAATCATCATCAATTTTTTTTTGTAACATACGACAACCATGTTGATCTTTTGATAAAATTATTATATCAGATGATGATAAAATTGATAAATCAATTGAATTTGAATTTGAATTTGAATTTAAAGAATTTGATGAATTAATTGAATTTTGATTTAAATAAGGTGATGGTAAAGAGATTGGAGATGTTTCAGTTAAATTAGAATTATTATTATTAGAGTTATAATTAGAGTTATTATTAGAGATATTATTAGAGTTATTATTATTACAATTTGAAATTATTGAATTTGAAGTTGCAGTTGAAGAAATTGAAGTATTTGAAAATAATGTATTGCGTCTAGTTGGATTAATTGAAGATGAATTATTATTAATTTCAAATGATAAATTATTAAATTGTTTTTCAATACCTAAATAAGATTTATTATTTGAAATATTAATATTATAATTTAAATCATTATTATCATTATCATCAATAATTGAAGGTAATGAAAATCTATTAATATTAAAAGAGCAATATTCAGTATGATTTGAATATAAAGGAGAATTTTTTAAATTATTATTATTATTATTATTATTATTATTATTATTATTATTATTATTATTATTATTATTATTTGAATTTAATAGATTAAAAGAAGAAGGTAATGAATTAGTTCTATGATGTTGAATTATATCATTTTCTAAATTATTATTGTTATTATTATTATTAATATTTGATAATTTATAAGAAGGTGATAAATCATTAACAATATAATGAAAATTTGAAGTTGAAGAAGGAGTTAAAGATAAATTATCATTATTTAAGGAAAATAAAGAATTTGCAGATGAAGGGAAGTTATTATTATTATTAGTATTAGTAGTAGTATTATTATTATTATTTAAATAATTATTAATTAAAGGAGTTTGAGGATTTGAAAATGAATCATTATTATAATAATTATTGATATTATTATTCTTATTACTAATTGGGGTAATATTTGAAAGAGTGATTTGATTTGTTGGATTTAAAACCATTATTTAATTATTTATCTAATTGAATATATGATAATTTGAATGATATAAATAAAGAATGGAATGATTGGTTGATTGATTAATTGATTAAATGGTTAATTGATTAAATGATTAGTTAAATGATTAGTTAAATGATTTATTGGTTATTTAATTAGTAGAAGAAGAAAAGGTAATACAAATGATAATATTTAATTATAAATAAGTGGAAATCAAGAGATATATAAATATAAAAGGGGGGTTTAAATTAATTATTTAATATATAAATAAATAAATATACGGCTAACTAAATATTTAAAGGAAATACTAATTAAAACAAATTTAATTAAAAGGTGTAAAACATAACATATTGAATTATTCAATATATAGAATGTACTGTAATAATTAGTGTAATATTTGATGTAATAATTGATGTAATGTATAATATTTAAATTTAAAGTTAGTAAAATGTAAACTGATCTAATATAGAATTTGAAACTAGTAATAAATTTAACAAGAGATCAAAATATTTATTTATTTATTTATTTATTTATTTATTTATTTTTATTAATTATTTACTATAATCACATTCAACGACACAAAGGGGCTTAACATAAAATATAAAATTCGGGACTTGGCACTGTAAATTTTACAAATTCACTATCTACAAAAGTGTTTACGTAATCTCCCATTCTAGAATAACTAATTAATTAGTGACGAATAGAGAAATTATCCCTTTTCGGTTTAAAGTGGATATTACACTGCACAGCCTTGACAACACATCACCGCCACAACAATTATTACCGCCACCCCCTTTAGAAAAATTCTATTTTAATCTTTTCTTTTTCCATTTCTCATTTTTCATCTTCTAGTCGACGCGTCGATTTTGTAGGCTCATTTATTTCTTTTAATTTTTTTTTAAATTATTTTTTTTAATTAAATTTATTTCGCTCACACTTTCTGTAATAAATAAAAAATATTCATTAACTATTAATGGTTAATAGTAAATATACTATATACTAAATACTAAATACACACAATAAATAAAAAGTATTCCTTTCTTTGTCGCAACTCACCCATTCATTATTTATTATACAGCTGTATTATTTTAAATACAATTAATTGAATTTATCACTGTATCTTTAATTTACTATTAAATACAACAATAATCATATCTTATTTATATATACATAAATATATATATATATATATATATTTATATTTATATTTATATATTGAGATTATATATTATAATATAATAATATAATAATATAGTAATCTAAATCTTTAAATATGTCAGCTCCATTTCTTGGTATTTATAAAGCAATTTATGATTATCAAGCTCAAAATGATGAAGAATTATCAATTAATGAAAATGATTTACTTTATTTATTAAAAAAATCAGATTTTGATGATTGGTGGCTTGTAAAGAAAAGAGTTATTGATGCAAATTCTGATGAACCACAAGGTTTAGTACCAAAAACTTATATTACACCTGCAATTCCAATTAATAAAGCAATTGCTTTATATGATTATACAAAGCAAACTGAAGAAGAATTATCTTTTGTTGAAGGTACAAATTTTAATGTTTATGATTTATCTGATCCAAATTGGACTTTAGTTGATATTAATAATCAACAATTCGGTTTTGTACCTGGTAATTATATTGAATTACAATCAGATAATAATAATAATTCAAATTCAATACCAAATGTAATTCCAAATTCAATTCCAAATAATCCTTTACCTCAATCAATTAATTCACCAACAACAAATATAACTCCTGTATCTCAATCATTCCCACCTCCACCTCAAAGAATTGATAGAACTCCTTCAACTCCTTCAACTCCAAATTATAATAATAATAATGATGATGATGATAATTTAAGTGAAAATACTCCTCAAATGCCAACAAGACCAAATATGAAATCTTCAAATTCTTATTCAAATGAAAATTCAGTTAATAATAATAATAATAATAATCGTAGTCAACGTCGTTATGATAATTATTCAGATGATGATGATGATGATTATAATAATTCAGATAATAATTCAGATAATAATGATTCAAAAAGTAAATCAAAATCTTTCTTTTCAGCATCTTCTTTAAAACCACGTTCAAGATCAAATACTGAAAATTCAAAATTATCACGTAAAAAATCAATTTCAAATTTATTAGGTTCTCATAAAGATGATGATGATGTTAAACCAGTTCATGGTGATTTTGCTTGGAAAATTAATGAAATTGATGGTAAAAAGAAAAGACCTGGTATTTTAGAAATTGGTGATGGTAAAATTTATTTAGATATTGATAATAAATTATCTGAAGTTTGGTCAATTTCAGATTTAATTAATTATAATATGGAGAAAAAACATGTTTTCTTAGATTTTAAATCACCTTCTTATTCTTTTGAATTACATGTTACAAATAAATCATCAGCTCAAGCAATTATATCAATTTTAGGTGATATGAAAGGTTTACAATCTCAATCTGCTTTAAATGATGTTAAAAAAGCTCAAAGAGAAGGTACTGAAGCAGCTCAATCTTCTTTAGCAAATTTAAATATTAAAAAAGGTGTTATTTTATATGATTTTGATGGTGCTGCAAGTGATGAATTAACATGTTATGAAGGTGAAAATGTTTATATTATTAATGATAAAAAAAGTAAAGAATGGTGGATGGTTGAAAATTCACGTGGTAAAAGAGGTGTTGTTCCTTCAAATTATGTTAAATTAGTTTCAAATAAAAGTAAAAATAGAAGTAAAGATAATTATAATGATAATAATAAAGAAAGTTCAACTGGTAGTTTCTTAAAAAATTTATTAGGTCCAAATTCTAAAAGTCCTAAAAAAGAAAAGAAAACTGCAAGAGAGAGAGATCGTGAAGAACGTGAATTACGTGAAATGGCTAAATTTCAACATGAACGTAGTGAATTAGAAAAACAACGTCGTCGTATAGCTGAAAAGGAAAAAGAATTAGCTTATCGTGATAGAGCTCAACGTGAAAAACGTGAAAAAATTCGTCGTGCTGATGAAAGATTACGTGAACGTCGTATGCGTGAAGATTCAAAATTAAATAGTTCAAGAAATGAAAGAGATTCAAATAGACCAAATCCTCATCGTGTACGTACTTGGATTGATAGATCTGGTGCATTTAAAGTTGAAGCTGAATTTTTAGGTGTTCAACAAGGTAAAATTCATCTTCATAAATTAAATGGTGTTAAAATTGCAGTTGCTTGTCAAAAATTATCAACTGAAGATTTAGAATATGTTGAACGTTTAACAGGAACTTCACTTGAAAAATATAAACCTCAAATTAAAACTTCATCTTCTTCTGATAATAATAATTCAAATTCAACTCCTTCATTACCATCTCGTGAAACTTCATCAGCTGTTGCTCGTAAACGTGCAAATTCTGTTCCAATACGTGCAGATTTAATTGATTATTGGTTTAATTTCTTTGTTGAAGCTGGTGTTGATGCAGCAGTTTGTGATAGATATGCAACTAATTTTGCTCAAGAACAAGTTGATAATACTGTTTTAAGTGGTGTTACACCAGCTTTAATGCGTACTTTAGGTGTTCGTGAAGGTGATATACTTAAAATTAAAAATAAAATCGATTTAACTTTAGGTAGAGTCTCAACTCCTGAACCTGTTTTGACTAAAAATCCTTCGGATCCATTACCTCAACCTCCAGTTTCACAAAATACAAATTCAGGTGATGATGATTGGGCAACAAAACCAGCTGCTACTTCAATTGCTAATAATTCAACAGCAACTCAACCAAAAACTTTAACTCCTCAAATTACAGGTTCAATTCAAGACTTATTAGATGTTAAACCAATGGAACCAACTCGTACAGGTATAACACCAGTTAAACCGGTCAACACAATTGGTTTAGCATCATCATCAACAACAACACCATCAAATACTACTACTTCAATCACACCTTTACAAAATACAACTACTGGTGGATTAACTTTACAAAAAACAGGTTTAGCTCCTGCAGGTTTGAATTTACAAAAGACAGGTTTAGCTCCAACTCTAACAGGTGCAATGCCAATGGTTGCAATGCCAACTGGATTTATGCCGATTACAATGGTACCAATGCTTACAGGTATGATTACAGGTATACAACCTTCAAAAACTGGTACTTTAACAACTGGTTTAACAGGGGGTTTAATGAATTCATCAATTACAGGTGGTGCAATGCCAATGACAACATTTGGAGTTAATTCATTGGCTCAACAACCTTCATTACAACAAAAGACTGGTGGTGCATTTATAATGCCATTAGCAACTGGTACAAATAATTCAATGCCAATGACATCATTTGGTTCAACAATAAATTCAAATATAAATCCATTAATGAGTCAACAAACTAATGGTATGGTTAAATTACAACCAACTGGTATTAAATTACAAAAAACTGGTAATTTAGCTAATATACCTGCAATGCAACCAACTATGAAAACTGGTGGTGGATTTGTTCCACAATCCACTTTTGGTTTACAATTAAATAATTCAATTACCGGTGGTGGTATGATGAACCCTGCTCTTACAGGTGGCTTACCACAAACTTCATTTGGACAAGTTAATCCAATGATAACTGGTGGTTTACCTCAAACTTCATTCGGTCAAGTTAACCCAATGATGACCGGTGGCGCTGGAATTATGAACCCAGCATTAACTGGTGGTTTACCTCAAACATCATTTGGTAACAATGTGATGATGAATCCAGCATTAACAGGTGGTGCTGGTGTGATGAACCCTGCACTTACAGGTGGCTTACCACAAACTTCATTTGGTCAAGTTAATCCAATGATGACTGGTGGTTTACCTCAAACATCATTTGGTAACAACATGATGATGAATCCAGCATTAACAGGTGGTGCTGGCATGATGAACCCTGCACTTACAGGTGGTTTACCACCAACTTCATTTGGTAATGGTATGATGAATCCTGCATTAACTGGTGGTTTACCACAAACTTCATTTGGTGGAGTACCAGCGAATCAAAGTCAAGCACCATTACAATCACAAGCTACTGGATTTGGATTTGGTAATTCAATTGTACCTAGTTCAACAGGTAAACAAGCAAATCTAGCAAATGCTACAGCAGATAATCCATTTGGATTTTAGGCAATAATAATAATTTATTGTAACTATTCTTTTTAAAAAAAAAGTTTTCAAATTTGTGACAATTTTATCAATCAAAATTTTTCATTCTCTCTTTTTATATTTCTTTATTTTCTTTGTGTTATTTTCTAATATTGACTTCTAAACCACTTTAGATATACACTTATATTTATAATTTCATATATATTTCTATATATATATATATTTCCTGATCGTTATGTATACATTAATAACTACATATTTATACTAAAACTAATTACTACTTACTCAAATTAGAGAACCAAGATCGATTAGCTATTATACAAACTTATAAAAAAATCATGATTAACAATAAGAAAAAATACTATTAATTATGAAGATCAAAAATTAGAAAATAAAAACAAAAGTTGTTAAATAAAAGAAAAATAAGTTAATAAAGAATACACAAAATAAAATAACACAAATAAATTACAATTTAAGATTTAAAATTTAATTCAAACATCTCTTATAATTTAGACAATGCAGGATCAGTACTTTCATTTAAACTGTCTTCAGTTGAAATGTAATTATTTATATCACCTTCTTCATTATCATTTTGAGATTTTGTTGTAGATTTTTGACGATCTCTTAATCTTTGCTGATTTGCAACATGTTGAGCTGCAACTGCTAAAGCGGCAGAATTAACCAATGCATGTTCATCATCTTCACCTTCAACTGACATTGAAGCCATTGCTGCAACATCTGCAACTGATGGCATTACATCATCATCATCTTCTTCATCCATATCTTCAATTTCTTCTTCTTCTTCATTTGGAATTGATTTTGATTTTTCATTTGAATTATTTGAATCTTGATCAATTTCCATTTCATCATTTGATTTCTTATTAATAATTGAATCTTTTTTAGAATCATTTTCTGTTTCATTTATAGATTCAGAATCAATAGCTTTTAAATTATCATCAATTTTATCATTATTTGATTGTTCTTTTTCATTAATTTCGGATTTTTCCTTTTCAGCTTCCTTTTCAACTGCCTTTTCAGCTTCCTTTTCAGTTGCCTTTTCAGCTTCCTTTTCAACTTCTTTTTCAGTTTCATTTTCAACTTCTTTAATTTCATCTTCTTCTCTTTCGTTTTCTGTTGTTTCTACCTTTTCATCTTTACTAATTTCAGAATCTTTTAAATCTTTTGAAATTGTTTCATCTTTTGAACTTTTATTTTCTTCTAAATCCTTTAATTCATTAGAATCTTTTGAATCCTTTGAATCCTTTAAATCTTTTGAATCTTTTGAATCATCAATTTTATTTGATTCAAATTCATTAATTTTATTAATATTATTTAAAGAATTATTTGAATCATTTTCATTTTTATATAAAGGATTACCTGCATCATCATATAATCTATCAGGTAATGAACCATAAAGCCAAAATAAACCTTTACCTTTTAAAATTCTATAATTATCTAAATCATTAACAACTTTTAAAGGATCATGTAAAATTGATTGATGTCTTTTAAATTCATTTTCAATAAATTCAATAACTTTTTTACGTCTTTGAGCACTTTTTGCAATTCTACCACGACGCCAACGAGTACCAAATTTTCTTTCTAATGATTGTAATGATGGTCTATTTTTAAAACCATAATTCCATTCATTCCAAATATCTTTAACAGTTTTCGCTTGATTATTTAAATCAATTTCTGGAACTCCAGTACCTTCAATACAAGATGGGTGATGTTTTTCATGATAAATTCTAGCTGCACGTGCTATTTCATGAAGTGATAATCTTTCAATTTTTATATTACCATTATCTTTACTATCTTTGATATCTTTATTATCCTTAGTTTCTTTATTATCATTATTATCTTTATTATCTTTATTATCAGAATTTTCTTTATTATCAGAATTTAATAATTGTTTTGAATCATTTTCGAATTTTTCAACTTGAGACATAAAATTACTAAAAGTTTCAATTTTATCTGATTTTCCAATATCACATAAATAAGAATTTAAAATTGAATTTTGATCATAAATTTTTGGTATAATAATTGAAATTTCATTTAAAGTATCAGAGATAATATCAGTTAAATTTTTAAAATTTGAATAAAAAATTTTTGTCCTCTTAATTTCATCATCTGATAATGTTGATTCATTTTTAGTTTCAGTATTGTTATTATTATTATTATTATTATTATTATTATCATTTGAATCATTCATAATTTGATCACCATCTGAATCTTTATTATCTTTATTATCTTTATTACTAGTTTCAATTTCATTTTCATTCGTAGTAATTTCAATATCATTTTTTTCAATTTCCTTTTCATCTAATTTATCATTGACAATTTCATCATTTTGTTTATCATTATTATCATTATTAATTTGATGATCTAATTTTTTATTTTCATTATCTTCAATATCATTATTATCTTTTAAATTTTGTTTTACAACTTCATCATTATCTCTATTTGATTCATTTTTATTTTCATTATCAACGAATTTTAAATTTGGATCAATCTTATCATTATTATTATCAATTTCCATATTTTGATCATTATTACTATTATTATTAGTAGTAGTATTTAGAGTTGAAGAAGATTTATTAGAATCCATTTCTAAAACTAACCGGGCTGTATCTTGTGGATTTGAAGATGTTGAAATTGACATTTAAATTGATCAATTGTTTTATAAAACAGCTTAAATATGATAAATATAGTAAATACAGTAAATATAGTAAAAGAAAACAATAACAGAAAGCGTCCATCGACGGAAATGTTTTTTTTTTTTTAATTAATCAATTAATTATATTGGGGATTGAAAATATCAGTGTAAAAAATGAGGTTCACCAAAAAGAGGAGGAAATTGCGGATTTGTTCATTGATCAGGCAACGACGGCGACGGCGATGGAAATTGAAAATTGAAAAAAAAATAAGACGATTTTACGACGATTTTACGAGGGCGACGACGACGCAACAAATTTGGACGATTCTGATTGGGCAGCACGCCGATCGACTGTTTTGAAGAGATTGAAGAAAAAAATTACCGCAAACACGCGTGGTGTACGGATGTATGGAATTTTTTAAAAAAATTTAGTTAATTAAATTTAATTAATCAAGAAAAAAAATTACCGCGAATTCTATTAACTTTCCAAATTTTCTACTTTATTTGCTTTATTTGCTTTCAGTTTTTCTACATCTAATTTTTTTCATAAGGCATTGCAAGAGGCATGGCCGTTTCTTTTTCGAGATAACGGCTATCACCGTCAATACAGAGCTAATGTACAAATTAAGGAAAACATCAACACTAATATTGTTTGTTTTATATTTATTTATTTATTTATTACCATGGAAATTCTATTATAGAATAATTAATCATATATTTATTATTTTAATATCATATTACCATATAATATATATTATATTATTACTTTCATCTCTAATCTATTTCTCTTAGTTTATATTCACATATACATTTAATGAACAGTACTAAAATGTTTAAAATTACCCTACTATACATACACTGAAATTAAACAATACCGTAAAACCGGCAATTGAATTAAAATCTCAACAATCAATTACTTAATTAATTACTTAATTAATTAATTAAATTAATTGATTAATTTGATTAATTGATTGATCGATTTCAAGGCTGTGTTATCAATGTAGTATAAAAATGTTTTTCTAGAGCGCAACTACAATCTTATTGGCTGAAAGAATTGCCTATTTGGGACTGATAATTCTTATTTTAATCAAACTAATCAAATAATGCTTTAAATTTTTAATTACCTTGATTTTTATCACACGCGTATTGTATTTTTAGTTCATATATTTTATATATTTTATATCTTTTTATATCTTTTTATATATTTTTATATATTTTCTTTATCTATTGGTCACAGATTAGATTGATAATGAAAATTATGTGATGTTTTTTGCTCTTTTCTGCGTTTTTTTAATTTTTTTTTGCTTATTAACTATTTTTTTATTTTTCTTTTTTTCAGATATTTGTCATTATTTTCTATTTTTTTTCGTCTTTTTCATTGTTCAATTTCAACTGATAAAGAATTTCAGTTGTTTTTTTCTACTTTTTCATTTGTCTTTATTATTTTTCAATTATATTTATTTATATATAATTAAAAATTTACATTTCAGTCATTCCTATTTCCTAATTAGTCTTATTTAGTTATTTGATGATTAATAAATGACAAGACAAATGATTAATTAATCAACCCTTAATTTATTATTATATTAAAAAATTTATTTTACTATCAATTAACGTTTATTTTAATTATTTAATTATGTTCTTATATTTTATTTAATTTATTTTTTTTTTTAAGTCGTCTTGACACATAATTAAAAATACGGATATCCCACTTTTGCTTATTTATTTTTATTTATTTAACTCTCTCTGATTTCTATTTAATCTATCCTATTTCTTGCTCTTCTCTTTTTTCTTTTCGCTTTCCATTTAAAATATTTTAATTTGTTTACTCTTTTCATTTATTATTTTACTATTTCAATATTCCTTTCATTTAATTATTTTTTTTATAATATTTTTTTTTTAAAAAAATATTTCTTTTCTTTTCAAATAATTAACTAATTATCCAAACATTTTATAATTAAAAAAAAATAAAATGTCGGAAATGTCAAATGATGTTTGGACAACCAACTTATCAGCTCAATATGATGGAGCTGGTATGGTTTGGGTTATGGTATCAGGTGCACTTGTTTGGATTATGATTCCAGGTGTTGGTTTATTATATTCTGGTATGTCAAGAAAGAAACATGCATTATCTTTATTATGGGCTTCATTAATGGCAATTTGTTTAGTCTCTTTTCAATGGTATTTTTGGGGTTATTCTTTAACTTTTGGTACTGCACATTCTAAATTTTTAGGTTCTTTAGAACATTTTTGTTTAATGGGGGTTTTAGGTGAAAATGGTGGTGCTTCTGCATTACCTGATATTGTTTTTTGCTTTTTTCAAGGTATGTTTGCAATGATTACAGGTTGTATTATGTTAGGTGGTGCTTGTGAAAGAGCAAGATTAGGTCCAATGATGGTTTTCTTATTCCTTTGGATGACATTAGTTTATTGCCCTGTTGCAATGTGGACTTGGAATGCAAATGGTTGGTTAAATGTTTTAGGTGCTTATGATTTTGCAGGTGGTGGACCAGTTCATCAATCTTCAGGTGTTGGTGCTTTAGCTTATGCTTTATGGTGTGGTAAAAGAAGAGATCCTTTAACAAATAAAGGTATTCCAAAATATAGACCACATTCTGTTACTTCTGTAGTTTTAGGTACTGTTTTCCTTTGGTTTGGTTGGTTTGGATTTAATGGTGGTTCATCAGGTGATGCATCATTAAGAGGTTTTTATGCAAATGTTAATACTAATTTAGCAGCTGCTTGTGGTGGTTTAACTTGGATGTTCCTTGATTGGTTTAGATGTGGTCATAAATGGACAACTGTTGGTATGTGCTCAGGTGCAGTTGCTGGTTTAGTCGGTATTACACCAGGTGCTGGTTTCGTTCCAGTTTATTTTGCAGTTCCAATTGGTTGTTTAACAGCTGTTTGTTGTAATTATGGTGTTGATTTAAAAGATATTTTACATATAGATGATGGTATGGATGTCTTTGCTCTTCATGGTATTGGTGGTTTTATTGGTTCAATTTTAACTGGTTTATTCGCAGCTGATTATGTCGCTGCAAGTGATTATGGTGTTGTCATTCATGGTGGTTGGATTAATCATTATTATAGACAATTAGGTTTACAATTAGCTGCTTGTTGTTCAATTGATCTTTGGTCTTTTGTTGTTACTTCAATTATTTTAAATATAATGAATAGAATTCCATTCTTAAAGATTAGATTATCTGAAGAAGAAGAAGATTTAGGAACTGATGCAGCTCAAATTGGTGAATTTACTTATCAAGAATCAAATATGTTCATTCCTGAACCAACTAGATCAAAAGCTGTTCCAGTTAAAGCTGATACAAAAGATTTAAATACTGTTCCATTACCAGAAAAATCATCAACTGATGAAGAAAAGCATAGTGACAGTAACTAATCTATTGAATTAAAAGTTTAATTAACTATTCAGTTAAAAACTGTGTGTGTCTTAACTAAAAATTATACCATTCTTTCTTTTTTTTCCTTTTTGAATTATTTATTCATTTTTATTATTATTTTCTTCTTCTCTAAGTTTCTATTTAATGTCTTTTTTACACGAAATTAATCCAATTTACTTTACTTAACTTTAATTTAATTTAATCCCTTGAATTTGTAATATAGTCAGGCTATATAACATTTTTAACAGTATATGTACTCGTTTTAATAATAATTTTTGAGTCACTAATAATTTGATTGTGTGCTTACGTACGCACACTTGCTATTTTTTTGTGCAAAACTTCTTGACATGAATTGTAAACAGTTGTTTTTATTTCGATTGATTATATTACTTGGTGAGTAATAACAAACACACACTCACTAGATAGTAAGATCAAATGTCTATAAGAAATATATCTGGTGATGATGATTCATCAGATAACTTAGCTGAGTTTAGGAAAAACTTACACTCATTGCTGCATAAAAACGATAACAACAACAACAACAACAGTAATAATAATAATAATAATAATAATAATAAGATACGACGAGAAAATAAAGAAATCCCATTTACAAAGCTAACTCAAGAATCAAAAATAGAAACTAATAAATTGTTGAGAAAGATAGAACAACTAGAAAATAAAGTTAAAGAATTAGAGAAAATTGTTGAATTGAAAAATACTAAAATTTTAAATTTAAGTACAACTAATGTTGAAAATATTAAAATGATTCAAAATTTGAACAGTAAAATATCAAATTTGAATAAGTTAAATACTTCAAAAGATTCACAAATTGATGAACTTGAAAAAATAATTATAAAGATGCAAAGTTTATCGAAAGATAATGAGATTGATAATCAATTTAATTATTATTACGAATACGAAACAAAGAAAAATAACTATAGTGGAAGTAATGATAAGGATAGTGACGATGATAATAAAAGTTACAAAGAATATGACTTGCAAATTGACCCAGTAATAGATGATAACTCTACTACTAAATTACTTAATTTACGAGATACTCAAGATTTTGAAAGTGATATAAATCTGAATACACAGCAATTATTAAGCCTTGATCTTGATCGTTTGACATTAAAAAATGTAGGGCCTTCAATCTATAATTCAAATAAAGTTGGAGATTCATATAATAACAATAGTGATGATGATAGTGAATTAGAGGAGTATTTGTTTCCTGTTTGAATAATTAAACTACTCTTTACTAAATATATTCTTTCTGTAACTTAATAGCTATATGTAAATACATATGTTTGATATGTCTAAATTGTTTATATCTGATAAATTCCGCAATGTAAGCTTTAAAGAACAGAAATTGAGTCAAAAAAATCGATAATTTCATGTTTTCTGTGTGACGATCGACTTTGTGGGGGGCTTTTTCGGAGATGATCCACAATCACAATAACAATAATATTTTTTTTACTGATCACCTGTTTTCCCCGTCTTCGTATTGTTGACACATATATACATTTCATCTATGTCATGAAACATAGTTTCACTGTAAAAGCACATATATCATTGTACTAAATACAAATAACACTTCAAATGCAACTATGTCCCTTGTGAGATACAATACTTCCGATTCTTTGGAGCCAATTGATAATAGTAAAAGTTTGTCTGTGGTTTATAAGAATAGTTCATCAAATGAAGTTGTTTTATATGATCCTATTGAAAATGAATTCCAAGTTGTGAAATTAAATAATAGACATATAGATGATAATTTCATTCCAAGATCAGGAATAAATTTTAGAAGGAGATCTATTCAATCAACAGATCCGATAGAATATAATGGAAATTCTCGATCACAACGACATTCAAATAAGAGAAGAAGTAGAGCTAATTCTAGTAATAATCAAACGTTCGTATGTTCAGTATGTGGTGCATTTAATAATCATAACAATGGTAATATTAATGATAATAAATTAAATGAAACTGATATCAACAGTGAAAATGAAAATAGATATAATTCATTAAATCATTTCACAACTACAAATTCAGGTAATTTTATTAGAGGAGATTATTTTAAATTATTAACTAATTCAATGAATAAGAATTTACCATTGGAAGGTTTATTGACTGATGGAAAGTTGGGTGATGATATCAACAATATATCAACATCAAATGATTATGACTTTCATATGATTCCCGAAAACTTAATTAATCAAGGATATTTTGATAAATTTTTCAAAATTTTATCCAAGTTAGGATCAGGATCTTTTGGTTCAGTTTATAAAGTTGAACATGATTTATTAGGCTTGAATTTAGGTGTATTTGCCTTGAAAAAAATACCGATTGGGGATGACATTAATAATTTAAAGAAAATTCTATCGGAAGTTAAGTTTTTATATGATTTAAGTTGTAACTTCTCCGAAACAAATAATGGTGCAACTCATAATATAAACAATAGTAATAATAATAGTAATAATGTAGTTAAATATAATCACGTATGGGTTGAAATTGATCAAGTTTCTAGATTTAGTCCCAAAATTCCTGTTGTTTTTCTACTTTTTGAATATTGTGACGGTGGTACTTTAGAAGAATGGGTTGATAATATAATTAATCCAAAATCAACTTTATTAGAAGAAAAAATTTGGAGAAAATTAAAATCGAAAGAAAATTCCCAAAAGCCAAGATATTTAAATAATTTTGAAATTTTTAAAATTTTTAGTGATATTACAAAAGGTTTGAATTATTTACATAATTTAAAAATCTTACATAGAGATTTGAAACCATCAAATTGTTTGTTTAAAACTAGATTTAAAGACAATTATAATAAAAATCCAATAGATAATTTAAAAGATTTAGATGATATTCCAACTTTAGTTGTTTCCGATTTTGGAGAATCTATTATGGTTAATTCATTTGAGGAGAGTTGGCAGAATATTGAAACAACGGGTACAACTGGTACACTAGAATTTTGTGCTCCAGAGATTATATTACAAAGGAGAAAATTATATCCAAAACAAAATAAATTTGGTGGATTTAGTTATGCTAGTGATGTTTATTCATTAGGTATGATTTTATATTATTTATGTTTTGGTAAATTGCCTTTTAAAAATACAAAATACGATCCTGATGAAATTAGTAATGAAATTTTAAGTTTTGATTTATTCAAAAATTTAAATACTATAAGACCAATTGAAGATAAATTAAACGAAAACAATAATAACGATGGTCTATTAAAAGATTGGATTGAATTAATTGATCAAATGGTTTCTAAAAATCCTAACGATAGACCTGGAACTTTAGAAATCCTTGATAAGTTGATGAATATTTATAATAAATTAGATGTTTCTGATAAGCATTTAGATTTGCCAATTGCTATAAAAGATGATGAAAACTGTATTGATAATTCAGAGGAAAAAGAAAGTATTGCTGATGATGAAAGTTTTGAAGAAATAAATCAGAACTCAGATACTTTAATTGATATTCATGTTGAAAATCAATTAAGAAATAAAGTAAATAATCCATCATTGTGGGCAATTATTATGTTTGCTATTAACATTACTACCTTAAAATTGTTAGACGCCTTATACCCATTAGAAAGGAACTTATCACTTTTAACGAATTTACAATTTTTAATGTTGGGATTGTTTTTTGGTGGATTAAGAAGGCAAAAGTGGCTTATATGGTTAGAATTTGCTATTACAATTATCACAGTTATTGTTTATATAGCAAACATTTTATAGCTATTTTTTTTGTATGTCATATATTTACCGTTTATAAACACATTACATATACTCAACAAGAGCATGAGCTTGCTGAAGTTGATGCATTATTAAATTTTAAATCAATTAATCCTTTTTTGGTATTATTATATTCGTCTATATTGTGAAATAATGAATCTTCTATGTTATCTGTGATATATTCGAATAATTCCATGATTTGAATATTCGCTTTGGCACTTGTTTCAAAATATTTAACAATCTTCTTGTGCATATTCATGAATTCCTCTATTTTGTCTTCAAATGTGCATTTCCCACCATTCAACAAGTCCACTTTATTTCCTACCAATATTATTTTCATTGGCACAACAGCATTATTATTATCATTATTATTAGTACCATTTTCATTTTCATTTTCATTTTCATTTTCATTTTCATTTATATTTTCATTAGATTCTTCACCTATATAAGTTTCTAGTTCATTTATCCAATATTCAGCTTTTTTGAAACTATCTATGTGTGATAAATCGAATATTATTAATGCGGCATTAGAATTTCTATAATATAAAGGTGTTAAATTATGAAAACGTTCTTGACCAGCAGTATCCCAAATCTGTAAATTAATCAAATCAGTTTCATTTCGTATTATCTTCTTTGATATAAAAGCTGCACCAATAGTTGATGATTTGTTATCATCAAATGAATTATTTTGCAATCTTTCTAAAATTGACGATTTACCTACAGATGATTCTCCTAATAAGACGATTTTATAGTCTACCGTCCTTTGAGGCTTTGTAGTTAGTAAAGTTTGTGTGTGTCTCCCTATGGGTCTTGTTGCAGATTCCATTGTTGCTCTTATTTAAAGTATAGAAGTAGAGACGATATACAGTTTCTAATATAGTTTCCAAGAACACAAATAACACACTGGCCATAACAACAGATAAAAAAAATTTACACACAGCGTTGCACAATTTTGGCTTTTCGTATCTCAGCGATAAGAGCGGAGCAAAGATGATTGTTGTTTTATCAAGTCTGTTAGATTTACTTTACCATCACATGGAGTTTTTATCTTTTGATTTAAAACTTGTATATGATCTAAGGGGCAGTTGAATATGGTTGCGGAAGTTGATATATATCCTAATAATGGGATTGACTATATAAAAATAGGTAAGACGCTATTTGAAATTGTTAATTTATTGAAAGAAAACAATGATGATGATGAAATCGAATTTAAGTTTAATGATAATCTGGCTTTTATAATTGTTTATTTAAATAAAAAGAATGTTAATCTGATATTTGAATCTTTTTCACAAAAGTTGATTTTAATTGAGATTAAATTGAGTCATGATAAACTAAGTAAATCAAGAAATGTTGAGTTTAAATATAAAAATGAAATTATCGATAATTTTAATTTTAAATTGATATATAATAGATATTTTGGTCCAACATGTCAAGGTTATTTTGATTCACTAAACAGTTCTTATTTTTTATCATATTGTGGAATTACTTTTAAATTCAATAATATTCAAAATGACAATATATCCAATGAAATATTGAATACGATAAAAAAAGATTTTTCTTGTTCTTCCATTTTCATTTATACAAACATTGAAAAAGATGGCAAGACTTTTTTATGGGTTAATTATTCTAATTTATTATCTGAAACTTTAAAATTGAAACCATCAATTGAATATATGATTTCATTAAAAAAGTTGGTACCAGAAATTGATAGTAAAGAAAAAATTAAAATTGATCATTCAATTTATGATTATAATTCAAAGAATAAATTTAATATTAAATTCAATCATCATCCTTTAAATTTAAAAAATTTTGAAATTCAAATTGGTATTACAACAATGCAAGAAATGATTAAAGTATTTGGATTTCCACAGGATACTATTTTAAAACGTAAAGCTCGTTCAAACAATATCCAAATGAAAAAATTTAAGATTAAATATATTAATAAGACAGATGATAATGGAAATGAATTTACATTCACAACATCAAGATCTTATTTACCTTCTAGTTTAATTAATCCAAAATTGGATGTGAAGGAAATTTTAAATAATATTGATAATATTAACAATACAGTTGAAAATTTTAGTCATGAAGTTATTAAAATACATAACTATTTCAATTTTGGTTTTGATGTAATATATGATTTAAATGTAAGTAAAGATGGATCAAATATTGTAAGCAAATTAATTTTACATCAAAATAATTTTAGATCTGTGGATTTCCTTAAATATGAAAAGTTGCCAATCTTTTTTTTAAATAAAGATAATAAGCTTGAATCGAATTTAAAATTTACAGATTTAACTTCCATTTTTTCATTAAGTAAATTACCTGTATTTCTTGATAGGAAAGAATATAATATACAAGAAGATTTTCAAGTGGGATATAAAGAAACAGATCGGATTTTTGAGTTTATTGATATAGATGATAGTCATTATGAGGAAGATTGTTCTAATAATAATAGTAAGTCCGTAGAGAATATTGAAAATAATAATGATGATGGGGGTATTAATGATGATGATGACACTGAAAATTCAGATTTAAAATATTGGGGGCTAACTGATTATGATTATTGTAATGGTGCAATATTTGAAGCAATTTGTAGCAATGGTGAGTTGTGCACTATAACACTATATTAAATCGAGATCTTATTTTTATATTTTAGTTAATATTTAAATTTATATAAATAAATATGTTTATAAAGGTTAAAAAAACAACCAAAGAATTTTTGTTGAGAAAAACAAAAGATAATTAAAATACTTAAAGAATTGTAATATTAGGATTCATGAAAAAAAAATAGGGAGGAAAAATTATTAATAAAATTAAAAAGAACTGAATAGTAAGTAAAGAAATAATGGAATGAATATTTGTTGAAATTTTTATAAAATAGAACCAGGACCGTAAAATAAGATAACAATAATATTATTATTTTTTTTATTATTATTAATTAAAAATTATAACCTAAACCGACATAATTTTGAATTGATTTATTATTTTCAAAATAAGAAATTTCAGGTACTTCTAAATCGGATTTAATATTTGCCATTTGTTGGAAAATTCTTGAATAATTAAAATTTAATTTAACATCTTTTAAAATATAACTTTTAAAATTTTCTAAACTAATAAAAGAGTTTGAACAAATTTTAAATAATTTAAAATAAAGATCAATTCTATCATTAACTGAATTTAAATTATCAAAATAAGGTGAATTAATTGTTGCATCCCTTAAGGCAACCCAATCAGCATGAGCAATAAATTTCATACCATTTGAAGCATTATTGGATAATAATTGTCTAAATAATGTTAAAATACTCATTGAATCGATATTAACACAACCACAAGCTTTAAGGCAGCATCTATAAAAGACATTTGTTTTAGAAAAATTATTTGAATTTGCAGTATTTAATATATGTTCGAAAACTTCAGAATTATGCCAAATTGTTGATTTTGATAATAAAACATTAATAAATGGTTCATCAATTGGTCTAATTTTACTATAATCATCGATAATTTTTTTTAATTCAATAAATGATTCATTTGAAAATGTTGGATATTTTTTAAAAAAAATTGATAAAAATGCATCATTTAATGAAGAAGATACAGAACTATTTGAAGTTTTTTTATGTTCATAATGATTCCAAGTAATTAACCAAATTTTTTTAACTTTTTCATAATTATTTGTAATTTCCCATGTATTAAGTAAATATTTTTTAATAAAATTTAATTGTAAAGGTGTTAAATAAGGCATTGATTCATTAACTGCATCATTAAAGAAATAATCAGCCGTATCAATATCTTTACAAAATCCAATAAATGATAAATGAGCCATTGTCATATAAGATTTAACATTAATTGGAGGTTCAATATTATTATTATTATTATTATTATTATTATTATTATTATTATTATTAATATTTGAATCATTATAATTATTATAAACATCAGAAGTTAATTGTTTAAAAATTGATAAAGCATCATTTGTTTTATTTTTAAATAAACAAACTCTAATCATACCAACTTGTAATTCATTATGTAATTTTTCATTTTTATTTTTTGATAATTTAATTTTTTCATACATTTTCCAAATTTCATTAAAATCGAAATCTTGAGATTCAACTAAGAATGGGAAAATTGAACCTAAAACTGGTTCTGAAGTAAATAAATGATTTAATAAAGGATTTTTTCTACCAGTTTCCCAAATATGAACTGCTTCATAAGTAAAACCTAAATCTTTATAAGCTTTAAATAAATGAGTTAAACCATGAGAATTTAATTTAATTAAACCATCTAATAAATTATAAGAAACTTCTCTAATTGCACAAGTTAATAAATAATGAATATTTTTAATTGGATTATTTGAATCTTTATCTAAATTTTTTTTTAATTTTGATAATTCTAAACGATGAATTCTTAAACCATTTCTTAAAAGAGAAACAAATTCTGCCATTCTTTTTTCATTTAAATGACCGGAATAAACTAATGATCTATAAATTGGAATAATTTTTTTAACAGCTAACCAAAAATGATTAACACCACCTGAAATTTTACCAGTTGCTAAATCATAAGTTGAATTTTGAGCTAAGCATTCATCAAATAATTTTAATTGTGAATGATATTGATTTTCATAAATATTATTATTATTATTATTATGATTTTGGATATAATAATAATCATTATTATTTTTATAATTATGATATTGATGATTGTTGTTGTGGTTGTTATTAATATTATTGTTGTGATTTTTATTGTTGTTATAATTATTAAAATTCTGTGTATTGTTGTTATTGTAATTATTTAAGTTATTATTGTGGTAGTTATTATTATAATTGTTATTAAAGTTGTTGTTGTTATTATTATTATTATAATTGTCAATATTATTGTTGTTTGAATTATTATCTATAAAAATATTATT
This sequence comes from Pichia ethanolica, assembly GCA_030570435.1. Lineage (NCBI taxonomy): Eukaryota > Fungi > Ascomycota > Pichiomycetes > Pichiales > Pichiaceae > Pichia > Pichia ethanolica. The sequence goes on along the minus strand of JAJLVP010000254.1, from coordinate 68,458 downwards.
ATTATTATTATTAATATAATTGTCATTATTTTCATAAGATGAATAATTTTGATTTGGTTGAAATTCAAAAGGTTGAGAATTTAAAGTTGAATAAAATTTATTTGAATTATTTGAATTTGTAATTGATGGATTTACAACTGGAGTTGGAAGGGTATGATTTGCAGATGTTGAAGGTGACATTGGATGAGAAGCTGGTGATTGAAATGCTTTTGATGATACTCTTTGAGTTTGTTTAATACCAGATGCTGTAAAAGTTCTTAGCATTTTGTTGAATTGGTCACTTTATTTTATATTAATATCTTGAAAAAAATTTAAAGTTTTTAATTGAATAGTATAAAAAATTGTTTTATATGTACTTCTAAGAAATAATTAAACAGGTTGTATCGTTTCTCTTTTTTTTTGAGTTATTGGTCGAATATGGTATATTTTTTTTATAAGAAGAGAAAAAGAATGGAATAGAATATGATTTATTTAATAAATAATTAACGAATATAGTGACTATCAGAATATCACAAAGAAAAGATTGTGTTAAATTTCAAATGCCGACTTTATCTGATACCTTTTTTTTCTAACACATAAATATGATAAATGTATATATGTGTTGTTGAAGTGTGTGATTAAGTAGGAATAAGTTTTTTTTGTCTATCTATCTATCTTTATATATATATATATATATATATTAAAAAATCTAATTGAATTAAATAAACACATAAATGCAGGAAATGAGCCCATTGTGAAGGCAAATGAAGGCAATTTAATAAAAATAAAATAAAATAAAAATAAAATAAAAATAAAATAAGAAAACTTGCCCCGTTGTGGGTAAACAATACGGGTCGGGCATATTAACATGTTGAATGGTGTTTTTTTTTTTTTACCTGATCAAGAGACCCCTGAGATGGCCCCACTTTTTGTTTATTTTGTTTATTTTTAATTTTCTATATACGCACTTTCATTCATGTTGAAATTTGAAATTCCAACAGTTGAAAAATAAAAATTCAAGCCTTTTATTATATTAAACCATTTTTTTGAAAAACACTAAATGTTGTAATTGTTACCTTTCCCCAGCCGCGTTGTCATCACTCAATTTTTGACTTATTCGTTTAGTTCTACATTTCGTATAGAAATTTGGTAAACAAAATTATTTTCTTGTTTTTTTTTCGTTTTTTTTTTTCACTTTTCTTTTTTCACTTTTATTTCTTTTTCTTTTTTAGCTCCGCATAATATATTTTATCTTGGTGCACAGGTGTGCATGAGTAACATGTTTTTTATTTTTCATTCATCATTTCTATTATTTCCTCCCTTATGACCTTCTTTGCTTGAATTTCATATTACCACCATTGAATCCACCAAATCCACCAAAATCTCCAAAATTAAATGGAAATCCACCAGCTGAACCTCCATTACTTTGAAAATGAAATGCTCTACCATTATTAGAACCCCCACCTGGGAATCCAAATCCTCCACTACCACCATTACCTCCAAAATGTTGTTGTTGTTGCCATTCTTGTCTTTGACGTGCATTATCTGGATCATTAGGATCTTCTCCGAATTGATCATAATTCTTCCTCTTTTCTTCATCTGATAAAATCTCATATGCATTATTAATTTCAGCAACTTGAGTTTCAATTTCTTCATCACTCATTTCCTTTTTACCTTCCTTCTTTAATTGTTGTTTAATTTTATCAGGATGATTCTCCCTCATTTTTTGACGATATGCTTTCTTAATTTCATCATTATTAGCATCTTTACTAATACCTAAAATTTTATAATAATCATTCTTTGGTTTAAATGGTTTCCCAGGATTTCTTCTTTGTTGTTGTTGGAATTGTTGTTGTTGTTGATATTGTTGTTGTTGTTGTCTTTGTTGTTGTTGTTCTTCTCTAATAATTTCTTCAATTTTAATTTTACGTTCTCTAATTAATTTACATGATTGAATTCCAATTGATAAACTTTCAAGTAATTTTTTAGCTTTATCAATCTTCTTCTTTTTAATATAACTATCTAATTCTCTGGATATATCAACAACATCTTTAATTTTTTTATCAGATTGATTTTTCATTTCTTTTAATTTTAAATAATATTTATTATTAAAAATATTACTATTCTTTTTATATAAATTAAATTCTCCAATTTCATAATATCCTTCTTTAACTAATTTGAATAAATCATTTAAAAATGAAGATTTTAAAATTTCATCATTTGAAAATCCAAGTTTTAAACAAATATTATTAAATAATTCTAAAATAATTTCAAAATTATTCTCAAACTTATCAATATTTGAAATACCATATTCTTCAAATGATCTTTTATCAATTATATTCTTTAATTTAATCTTTTCATTCTTATTAAATAATTTATTAATTATTTCATTCCAATCTTCTCTACTAATTTCAATATCATTAATTCTTTCTTCATTAAAATTTTCATTTGTATCACTATAAATATATGAATAATAAATTGAAATTTCATTAATAATTTTCATGATTTTATTTAATTTAAAATTAATCTTATTTAAATTTCTACAACCTTCAAATTCATTATCAATTTTTAAACAATTTCTAATTATTTTTTCGGTGGTAACTGAATAAATACCTGAAATGCCAAATAATTCAATTTCACCAAATTTAACAAAATCATTTAAATTAATATCATTTATTTCTTCATTAACTAATTTATTATATTCAGAACTTATTAATTTAATTTTTTCATCAAATTCTTTATTAGTTTCCATTAAACAATGAATTTTATTTCTAATTATTTTATCATCATTTGAACCAATTTGTAATAATTCATCTGAAATTAAAATACATTCATCCCAATTTTTAGAATTAACTAATTCATTTAATCTTTCTGAATCTTGTTTATATTTAATTGTTTCCTCATTTAATTCATTAAATAATTTTTCATCAATTAATTTATAATAATTATTATCAATTAATAATTTAATCTCATTTAAAATTTGATTAAAATTACCAAATTTTAAGTTAATTTTAACAAATTTTTCAAAACATCCATTATGAATAAAAAATTCATTATTTTTATCATTCTTATTAATTATACATGATTTAAAATCTAAAATTGATAATTTTTCACGTTTTAAAATTAAATTAATAATCCCATGTTTAAACTTAATATTACCAATCTTATTTAAAATTTCATTATTTGTATCATTAAAATCAGACGAATTGATCAATTTATCAAATTCATTTAATATATTATCATAATCATTTAAAATATTTAATGATGCTCCTTCTTTCTTAAATTTAGAATCAATTTCAATTAATTTATTTGAAATTTCTTCTTTTTTAAGATTTAATGAATCACCAATTGCAAATGGAATTAAACCTAAAGCCAAATAATTGAATATTTTCATTCTTAGAGTTAAATTAATTCGAATTGATGAGTATTAAAATGTATAAACTAACAGATTAATCATGTGAAAATTAGTCTTTTTAAAGAAATATTAATATGTCTGATTAAATTGACACGTTTAACGATTATATTATTATGTACCATAAATAAATTTAAGATCTTGAATCTAGAATCTAGAATTTTCTGCGTCGATCGTCTCTCAGAAATTGAATATTGAATTTTTTCAATACGTCATTTTTCATTTTTTTTCTTTTTATTTTAAAAAATATTCTTTTTTTTTAAAAAAAAAATCGCTCATGATTTTTCTCAGTTTTCCATTATTCAAACAAAATATTTTTTAAATTAAACTTTACTCCATTTCAATTATATTATTACATTCAACACAGTAAATATTGTAGTAAATGATAGTAAATTTGGGGCTTAATTTAACAACTACATTATAAACAAAATATGACTTATCTTAATTGTTAATTTTGTACTTGTATTTAATTTGAAGACGTCATAGGTAATTTATGAAATAAATTAGTACATTCTGGTAGCAAAAATTTGAACCTAGAATTTATGTATTGCGTTTTTTATAAAAAATAAGGCAGCCAATATTGTATGATTTTGAAAAAAACAAATTCAGTTACTAGTTGATATAAGTAAACCATGTACACATGTCTCTGGCACAACTCATTTAATTAACTGCTTAAAAGAGTAATTTGTTGTTTCAGGTGCTGAAGTACCTCTGTACAGAACAAATATGCAGTTTTTTCACATATCAAAAATTAAATTACTTGTAAATTATTAAGTTTTAAAGTATCACTCCATTATCTTTTTAATGTAATTACTTTATTGCTAAATGTTTATTAACTTCAAAACAAGTATAAAAGAGTACTATGTCCAAATCAAAATCTGTAAATCTTTTTAATCTTAGTATCTTAAGTAAATTGTAAATTTTAATCATATTTTAATCTGTTCTTGCATCAGCAAATATTAATTTAATAATGAGTTCAAATAAAGGTGAAGTTGAAAAAAAATATGAAAATAGTTTACAATCAGAAACTATTGTTGAAGCCACTAAAGATTATCAATCAACGATTATTGATCCGCCTAATATTCAACCTCAACAACAAATTACTTTTGATTTACCTTTTCCAAATTCTAAAAAAACAGAACCTTCAGTAGCTCTACCTCCATTATTTAGAACTGCATCACATGAAATTGATAACTATAAAAAGGGTAATTTAGTTGATCCAAAAATTAAATTTGCAAATGTTTCTTATCATTGTGAAGATCCTTCTTGGATTGCAGAAAACTTCAATTCAAATTTAGATCTTGGTTTGACTTTAGATAATCATCAATTAAATCTGAAAAAATACGGTGAAAATTTACAATCTGAACCACCTAAAAACCTATTAAGAAAAATATTTATGTATTTCTTTGGTGGTTTTGGTCCATTGCTTTTAGTTGCCGGTATTTTATGTTGTGTCTGTTGGAAACCTTTAGGTGAACCAGATCCAGCTGTTGCAAATTTAGCTTTAGGTATTATTTTATTAATTGTTTTTATTTTACAAGCTGCTTTTAATTTTATCCAAGATTATTCATCATCGAATGTTATGAAATCAATCAATAATTTGATTCCAGTAGAATGTTCAATTATTAGAAATGGTGAAACTAAAATTGTTGATGCAAAAAATTTGGTTCCAGGTGATATAATTAATTTAGTTGCAGGTAATAAATTACCTGCAGATGTAAGAATTTTTCAATGTTCAAGTGATTTAGCAATAGATCGTGCAATTTTAACTGGTGAATCAAATCCACTTCAAGCAACTTTTAAAAATGATTCAAAAGATTCAAATTATTTAGAAAGTAATAGAATTGGTTTACAAGGTACATTTATTGTAAGTGGTTTTGGTAAAGGGATTGTTGTAGCAACTGGTGATAATACAGTATTTGGTTCAATTGCAAAATTAACTTCAACTCCAAAAACTTCTTTAACACCAATTCAATTAGAAATTTATAGATTTGTTATTATGATATCTTTAGTTGTTATTACTCTTGATGTTGTGGTTATTATTTTATGGGCTACTTGGATTCGTCATAGCTATCCAGATTGGATTTCAGTCTCATCTTTAATTGTTGATATTGTCTCTGTTGCTGTTTCATTTATTCCAGAAGGTTTGCCAATTGCTTTAACAACTTGTTTAATTATTACTGCTAAGAAAATGAAACAAAATAAAATTCTTTGTAAGAGTTTGTCTGTTGTTGAATCATTAGGTTCTATTAGCGTATTGTGTTTTGATAAAACTGGTACAATTACAAAAAATAATATGAATGTTACTAATATTTCCAAAAGTATTAAGGAAGTAAATATTGAAGATTTTGGTAAAGATAATGATTATCACTCAGTTACAACAAATCATTTATTAACAATTTCAAGCTTGTGCAATGATGCTTCATTAACTGATGATGGTATTTTAACAGGTAACGCAACTGATAAAGCAATTTTCAAATTTTCTTCCAATATAGAAACTAAATCAACTTACGAGAGTAAATGGGATACAATTTTTGAAATGGCATTTAATTCAAAAGATAAATATATGGCTAAATTGGTGGAACCATTTGATAAACCAAATTCTAATAATTTGTTTGCAAGTGTTGGTTATAATAGTATTAATTTTGAAAAACCAGGTTTGTTATTAGTCAAAGGTGCACCTGATATTATTTTGAAAAAATGTAAAAATATTTTAAGAGAATTGGATAGTAGTTCAGATGCAGTTGTTGAAGAAATTGATTTTGAGATTGAAAGACAAATTAATGAAATTAAAAACTTTTGGTCTGCTCAAGGTAAAAGAGTTATTTTATTAGCTTCAATGATGGTTGATATTAATAAATTGAATTTTGATAATGGTGCTGATGCTAAAGAATTAATTCAAAATGAAATATCTTTGGGTAATTTATGTTTAGTTGGTTTAATTGGTATTCAAGATCCACCACGTAAAAATATTGATAAAGTTATTGACAAATTGAGAGATGCTGGTATTAGAATTGCAATGATTACTGGTGATTTTGAATTAACTGGTTTAGAAATTGCCAGACAAGTTAATATTGTTACTAAGCCTGTTGATAAATATAATGATCTTATTGATTTAAAGGAATTAGATGTAAATGATGATGAACAGGAATTCATTTTAATAAACAAAAAGGAAAAAGTTTCAATTATTGATCGTGCATTAAGTTTAACAGGTAATGATATTGATTTGCTTACAGATTTTGAATGGAAAAATGTTGTACGTTATTCTGAATTAGTTTGTACTCGTACTACTCCAGAACATAAGTTATTAATTATCAAACAGTTTCAAAAATATGGTGCAGTTATTGGTATGACTGGGGATGGTATTAACGATTCTCCTTCTCTAAAACAGGCAGATATTGGTATTTCTTTAGTTGATGCATCTGATATTGCAAAAGAAGCTTCCGATTTAATTCTCATGAATGATGACAGAGATGCAGAGGATGCTTTATTTAATTCAATTATTGAAGCTTTAAAGTATGGTCGTTTGGTTTTTGAAAATCTAAGAAAGACAATTGCATATTTATTACCAGCTGGTACATTTGCTGAGTTTTGGCCTGTTTTACTAAATATTATTGTTGGTATGCCTCAGATGTTATCATCTTTCAATATGATTATCATTTGTTGTATTACTGATTGTGTTGGTGCAATATTTATAGCTTATGAACCAAGTGAAAGCAATCTATTAAAGAAAAAACCAAGAAGTATTAGTGGTGAAAGACTTGTTGATTGGAAACTTTTCTTACATTCATATTTTACAATTGGTTTGTTTTATGCATTTACTAGTTTCTTAATGGCATTCATAAATTTAGATAGACATGGATTTAATTTTTCAGATTTTGATTTGAGTTATGGCTCATATGCTTCGTTACCAAATGTGAGTGAGTACATTAATATGAGTTCATCCATCTATTTTGTTAATTTGGTTATAATGCAATTTTTCAATTTAATGGCTATGCGTACAAGATATTTAAGCTTTTTCCATTTAAATATTTTGAAGGATAACAAATTTATATATTTAACAATTCCATTTGGTTTAGGTGTTACATTTATAATTAATTATATTCCAGCCATTCAATCAGCGTTGGGTACCAATCAAGTTCCAGTTGAATATTACTTCATTGCTCTTGGTTTTGGTCTTGTTGTATTTTCTTACGATGAATTTCGTAAAAGTATGGTTAGAAGATATCCAAAAGGAGTTTTTGCTAAAATTGCTTGGTAAGCTAATATGTCCAAATTGAAGCTTATAGCTTTATGTTTTGAATTTTTTATTATTTTTTTCGGATCTTTTTATATTTCCGGATTATATTTGTTATTTAACAAATTATTCCTTCACTTTAGTTGTATTTGCTTATCTTACTCATTTTATATTTCTTTTACTTCAAATATTTTTATTTATATAATATATTTAAGCACTGATAATAAAATATGTTTTTAGATCTGCTAAATTATTTCATATATTGTGGTTTATAGTAATATTAGTAGGTAAATAATCTGTTATTTAGTAAAACTAGAGTTAAAAATAGAAATATAAAATGAATGATAAGCTTGGTTGCTTATGTAATCAGTAACAGCCAAAAACTTAAAAATTTCTTAACAAAAAATAAATTAATTAATTAAGCTAACTTTCAAAAAGGGATACCCTCATTTTTATCTTATTTTATATTTTTATATATATATACATATACTATAAAACAGCTGTGAATTGTACCTTTAAATATTCTTTACACGAGAAAAGAATATAATACAATATAAATCTGTTTAATCAAAAAAAAAAGAAAAATAACTTTCCAAAATTCTACTGTAAATATCAGCTAGCTTTTCTGAAGCATGTAATAAGCATCGTGGCGCAGTGGAAGCGCGCAGGGCTCATAACCCTGATGTCGCTGGATCGAAACCAGCCGATGCTAATTTTTTTTATTTTTCTTCCTTTTCTCCTATTTTTTTGAAGGAGGCGCGTCTATGTTTGTTTATTTAGTTTAAAGCCTAAAAACGGTGTTATTGTTTCAATGTTTTGTGTTTTTTTTTTGTTGTTGTCCAATTCGATTTTGCAGGAACCATTTGATTTTGTCAAACTGTTGTTTGATTTTGCATTTAATCTTTTATTTTTTTCTGTGATACATTAATTTCTATTTATCAGTCACATTCTTCTTGAACAGATTAACAAAAAAAACACAGTAATATGGTCAGTTTCAAGAAGCTTTCATGTGCATTGGGGGCTATTTTTCCATTGGTTTCAAATGCATTTTATCTTCCTGGTGTTGCTCCAACTTCATATAAACCAGGTGATAAAGTTGAATTAGATGTTAATCATATAACGCCATCATTAAGAAAAGAGGATGAAAATAGTGTTTCATACCTTTATTCTTATGATTATTATTTTGAAAAATTTCATTTTTGTGAACCAGAACAAGGTAAAGAAAAGCAATCTGAATCATTAGGTTCAATTTTATTTGGTGATAGAATTTTTAACTCACCATTTGAATTAAGATTATTAGAAAACTCAACGTGTAACAAATTATGTACAACTAATTATCCAACAGAAGATGCATATTTTGTTAACAAAAATATTAAGGCTGGATTCCAATTTAATATGATGATTGATGGTTTACCAGTTGCGAGAGTTTTAGTTGATGCTAAAACTGATGATACTTTTTATAGTTCAGGTTTTAATATTGGTTTTGATGATGAAGAAAATTTACCACATTTATATAATCATTATGATTTTATAATTGAATACCATTTAAGAACTGATGGTACTTATAGAGTTGTTGGTGCTACTGTTAATCCAATTTCAATTAAACATATTGATCCAGATGAATTACAATGTATATCAGTTGATGATATTGAACCTGTTACTTTAAGTGAAGAAGAACCAACAGATGTTACATTTTCTTACTCTGTTTTTTGGGTACCATCTGATACAGCATGGGCAACTAGATGGGATAAGTATTTACATGTTTATGATCCAAAAATTCAATGGTTTGCTCTAGTTAATTTTTCATTGATTGTTATTATTTTATCAATTATTATGTCTCATGTATTATTAAAAACTTTAAGAAATGATATTACTAAATATAATGAAGTTAATCTTGATGATGATGTAATTGATGAAATGGGTTGGAAATTAATTTATGGTGATGTTTTTAGACCACCAAAAAATCCAATGTTATTATCTGTTTTAGTTGGTTCAGGTATTCAAATTTTATTAATGGCAGTAACTTCATGTTTCTTAGCGGCTTTTGGTTTATTATCACCATCAAATAGAGGTTCATTAGCAACTGTTATGTTTGTTTTATATTCATTATATGGATCAGTTGGTTCATATTATTCTGCAATTATTTATAAATTCTTTCAAGGTCAAGATTGGAAGATTAATATGTTATTAACTCCAATTTTAGTTCCAGGTGGTATATTTTCAACATTTATTATAATTAATTTCTTTTTAATTGCAGTTCATTCATCAGGTGCAGTTCCATTGGGAACAATGATTGTTGTTATATTAATTTGGTTATTAATAAGTGTTCCATATTCATGTATTGGTTCATTATTAGCATTAAAGAGAAAAGCTATTGATATTCCAGTTAAAGTTAATCAAATTGCAAGACAAATTCCACCTCAACCATGGTATATGAAAACTCAATATTTAGCATTAATTGCAGGTATTTTCCCATTTGGTGCAATTGCAATTGAAATGTATTTTATTTACAATTCATTATGGTTTAATAGAATTTTCTATATGTTTGGTTTCTTATTCTTTTGCTTTATCTTAATGTTAATTACATGTATGTTAGTTACATTATTATTAATTTATTTTTCATTATGTAATGAAAATTATAACTGGCAATGGAAATCATATTTTGTTAGTGCAGGTATTTCAGTTTATATATTTTTACATGCAATTATTTTATCTAAATTAAAATTAGGTGGCTTAACATCAGTTGTTCTTTATATTGGTTATTCTGGATTAATTGCACTTATCGTTGGTATCATGTGTGGTACAATTGGTTTCTTAAGTTCCATGTATTTAACATTACATATTTACGGTCAAATTAAAGTTGATTAGTTGATATATAACTTGATTTAATTTTATATAACATTAATTTTACAAAAGTAAACCCTATTATTATGTGGACAAGTTTAGAAATATACATAGTATAATATAATAAAGTACAAAACTAGTAAGTAATTCAGTTATTGTCGACTCCGTTCTCGGTTTAAAATTTTTCAGGCAGTGTAATTCTTATTGCAGCGAATGGATAGTTCGATGCGGGGGGGTCCAAGATTGAGAGGGAGAAGTTGAACGTCGTCGACATTGCACTTGTTAGTTGGTGAATATGGCAAGGATGGAATATTGTGAATTGTGTCAATGATAATATTTGAAGTTTCTTCGTTTATTTTCTTTTCAATATATTTATTTTCTTCCCCTTTCTTTCTTCCTTTTCTCTTCCCCTAAATTATTCAACATCAAGAACTCAAGTTGTTAAAGATGTCTGAAAATAAACAACAAGAGGAAACTCAACCTGTCGAAGATAAAATCGTCAGTTTGAAAATTAAATTACCTGAAGTTGAAGAAAGATTAGAAATACCATGTTCAGTTGATGATTCTTTATTTGATATTGTCGAAACTTTAAAAGTTTTACCTTCAACTAGTGAATACACATCTTATCAATTGAAAATTGATGATCAAGCATTTGGTGAAGAAACTATTATTAATGAATTAATTAAAGGTGATGATGATACTGTCTTAATCTCTTTAGTTCCTTCTCCATATAATGAAATTACTGCTAGAAAACATGTTATTGCAGCAAGAGAATATGCAGGTTTAGAATCTACTGATGATTTATCTATTGAAATTGCAGGTGTTTGTCCTGGTTCTTCAACTTATTATGATTTAGGTTTGGATGAAACTATTTCAGCTCCAGCAACACAAAAGAAAGAAACTAAGGAAGATGGAGAAAAAGAAGAAAAAGAAGAAGAAGAAGAAGAACCACAACTAACTGTTACTGAAGAAGAAAAAGAACAACTTTCTACACTTACATCTGAAATTTTGGATCTCAAAGTTGATTTAGATACCGTTGCAGCAAAACCAAATTTCAAAGTTAAACCAGCTTTAAGATCCTTATTTATTTCACAATGGTCACCATCTGATTTATCTAGAAAAGTTGCCGGTGATTTATTCTATTTACAAGTTCAAACTTTAGAAGGTGAAATTTTCAACATTACTTCTCATGTTGGTGGTTTTTATGTTAATAATTCTTCAAATACAAGATTTGATAATTCAGTCCATTTTGTTGGTTCAAATAGAATCTCATCTAATTATTCTTTAATTTCATTACTTAAATCTTTATCTCCTTTATTCTCAAAACAAATCGAAGAAAATCGTTCAGAATTATCTAAACTTGCTATTGAAACTTATATTTTCCCAAATACTACTACCGTTTCTTCTCCATGGTTAATTAAAGAAACAGAAGCTCCAACTCCAGATTTAGGTAAATCTCAATATAATTTATTACATGGTGGTATCGATGGTTCCGATTTACAAGTTGATTGGAACAAAGATTATCAATTATTAAAAGATATTCCAAAAGAAACACTTACTCAAAGATTTAATAGAGAACAATCATTAATCTCAACAAGTTCAACTTTTACAACTGCTGCAATCAAAGGTGCAATGGCCGTTGTTAGAGGTGAAATAGCTCCGGTTAATCCTGAAGAAGATTCTGCTTATCACATTTATTTAAGAAATGGTATCTTTTACTCAAAAGCAATTGACTCAATTGGTCAATTTAAAACAACAGGTGGTGCTGAAGCTGCTAGATCAACTGTTGGTAAAGATGTATTAGCAATTAAATATCTTAATAAATATGATATTAAAGGTGTTCATTCCTTATTAACTACCGTTGTTGACTATTTAGGTCATAGAATTGTTTGTCAAGCTCCAGTTCCTGGTATTTTCCAAGATAATATCAATGAAGATGAAGAACCAGCTCAAACAGTTAAATACGGTTTTATTGATGATCATTCAGATGTTGCTAGTGATGAAACTTTTGTTGAACAATTTAAGGATGTAGGTGAAGCATTCCATTTAAAACCACATAAAATTTGGAATTTAGATGGTTCAAAAGTTGTTGACGTTGTTACTTCAGGTTACACCAAAGGTACTACAGGCACTGATGGTAAATCATACGTCATTGACTTGTTTAGAACAACCCCATTAGATATTGAATTCATCGAAGAAAATTTCGATTCTTCAAAAGAAGATTCTTATCCACATAGAGAAACTGTTTTAAGACTTGAAGCTATTAATGAATGGATTAAGAGAGAAACTGCAGTAGTTGCTAAGAAAGAAGCTGAAAGATTAGAAAAAGAAGGTAAATCAAGCACTGAAATTAAGGAAACAATTGGTATTGATAATTCTTTATTCCTATTAAATCCTGATGCATTCTCATTATCACCAGCACCAACTCCTGAACTTGCAAAAGAATTAAAAGATGATGAAGATAAAATCAGAGAAGTTTCTAAATTTGTTAGCCAAGTTTTAGTTCCAGAATTCGTTAAAGAAATGGAAAAAGCTGAAGTTTATAATGCAATCGATGGTTCTCATTTATCTGCAATTCTTCATGAATATGGTATTAACATTAGATATTTAGGTAAAATTGCTAAATTAGCTTCCGAAAGAAAACTTGAATATTTGAATGAACAACAAGCAAAACTTGCTGAAATTGAAAAAATTAACAAAGAAGTTCTTGAAAAGGAAGAAAAAGATCTTACCGAAAGAAAGGAAAAATTTGAACAAAGAAATAAGGCTAGAAAGGAAGCTGCTGAAAAGGGTGAACCAATTCCTGATTTCAAGGAAGAAGAAGAAGCCGAAGCAAAAGAATTGGAAGATGCGGAAAAAGAATTAACCAATAATATTAATACCATTTCTGCTGTTTCATTATTGGACTCATTATATAAACTTTCTGTTAATGAAATGATTGCTAGAGCAACTAAACATTTCTTAAGAAAAGCATTAGTTTCAATCCCATTACCTCTTGCACCATACGTTATTTCTCACGTTCATAACTGTTTACTTACCTCAACTATCAATCCAAAACCTGATGCACCTGAATTAAATTCATTATTAAAAGATATTTACAAACATGTCGATTTATCAATTTTAGAAGATGATTCTAAATCAATTATTGATTCTATTGCTAAAGAAGTTTTAATCAGATATAGATTTAAGCTAGAGGATAATTGGGTTGAAACAATTAATACCAACCAATTGTTAAGATCCATTGCAATCAAATTTGGTATTCAATGGAAAAAGAGGGATTATGCATTAACTAAAGAAGCTTTAGAATCTCAAGTTGAGAAGTTAACTGCTCTTAACAACAAAATCTCAGATGCTTCCGCAAGTCTCAAAACAGAAGAAAAACATTCTAAGAAGAAAGGTAGAAAATCAGCTTCAAAGTCTGCTAAACTCTCCACTGAAACTACTAACGAAATTTCTATAGCTACAACTACTTTTGTTCCTGAAGACATTATTTGTATTGTCCCAGTCGTTAAGAATGCTATTTTTGAATCTACTTCTATTCAAGATGCGTGGGAAACTGGTATTTTAAAATTATCAAGTAAAGACGAAACTAAGATTCAAGAAGGTTCGATTTTTATCAATCAAGCTGTTCAATTTTGTGAAAAACTTTACGGTCCAGTTCATAATATTACTGCTTCATATTTAACTAAGTTAGGTAATCTTTACGCTTCATCTAGCGATCTTGCCGATGCTGTCTTATTATTGAAAAAATCATTCCAAAGCTTTGAAAGATGTTCAGGTATTGACTCATACCAAGCAGCTTTAGCATTAAATCAATTGGCTAGTGTTTACATTTCAAACAAACAAATTGTTAATGCTGCAAGAATTTACAAGAGATTATTAAACTATTGGGTTTTAGCATTTGACGAGTATCATCCTAATGTGTTAAATATTTACACTTCACTTGCGGTTATTTTAATGAGATTAAACATGACCTCGGAATCAATTAAACTTTTCAACAAAACACTTGAATTGAGCGATGCGGTTAATGGTGAATTAAGTCAACAATCTGCATTCTATAGATATCAATTAGCACAACTTCTCTTAGCTGATAAAAAATACAGTGAATCAATTGAATGTGCAGAAAAGGCATTTGAAGGATTTAAAGCAACTTTAGGTCTTAAAGATAAATCAACCAGTGATGCTAGAAAGCTTGCAATTAACTTGAGAAGATACGGCGAATACATTAAATATCAAGCTAAGACTTTACAAGAAAAGGAACACGAAGCTAGAAAACTGGAGCAACAACAAAACATCAAACACAAACAAGCTCTTAAAGCAAAGCAGGTTACTCCAGACCCAGAAATTGCTAACAAGAGTATTGATGATATAGTTGCTTTTATTAGTGGTTCAACTTCTGATAAAAAGAAGAAAAATAATAACAAGAAGAAAAATTCTAAAAAATAAATTTAGATTTTGAATTTAATTATATTTATTTTAAGCTTGTCTATAAATTATTGGTATTTTAATCTTATGAAGATACCCCTTATGTTTATTTTGTTTTTAAATCCACTAATATTTGAAGATTTATAATTTATATAATTCATAAATCATTTAATAAGTACAATATATAGAACAATTTATTAGTAAAAATGTATGTATAAATTATAAAATACTAATATATACTTGCAAATGATGAATTTAAAAATCATCATCACCTTCAACATCTCCAAATTCCCAACAACCGATATGAAGTGATTTTGCTTCATTTTCTATGGCAAGAAGTTCAGCTTGTTCTTTTTTCAATAATAATTCAAATGGAGACAGATTCTTCTTTTTAACTAAACCCCAACCTTGAGAAACCATATCTTTATTTACAGATTTTGTTGGATCTTTAGTTAATACCTCTGGTAAATAAAGTTCAACATCAAATTCAACGTCAGGCTTTGGATTTGTATATGTAACACATGCCACAACTTGATTATCTAACAGAGTATCTTCAAGGAAATATACAGCTTCTTTGTAGTACTCTTCTTGATTCTTTGGTGGCATGTTGATTAAGGATAATTGAGCGATATGAGCTTGAGGTTTATAATTTGAGATTGAAAATTCTGTTGGTAAAGAACGGATATCTGAAATTGGAATAGTTTCAATAGTACCATAATCTAAATGTTGTACTTTAACACTTTTATCATTTCTGTTAACTTCTAACACTTTAGCCCTATAGAGTTTACCGTTATCTTTTAATTTTGCAGCAACTACTTCATTACGTTTTGGTGATGGGTGTTGTGGGAAAGTGTTTGAAACAGAATGTAATTTTTGCATAAATGATTTTAATTTTGCTTTTTCATCATCTAGGATCTGTAAAGCGATTAAGCCGTTACCGAGAACCTCACAAACTTCAGCATCAAGATATTTTCTCTCAATTTTTAAGTTTTCTAATTTATTTGAAATGTCTTCAACTGGAACATCAAGAGATGGATCATAATTTTCCCAGATACCAATTTTATTTTTCTTTGCTTCATTTTCGGCTTCTTTTAATTTTGCACCATACTTGGTTTGAGTTAAAGATCTTTCATGTGTTTCTGCCAATCCATCTTTTAATAAAGTAACTTGGAATGGAACATTTGATCCAGGTAAGAAAATATTACCAATAAAACCACCAACTTTATCAACACCATAAATTTCGATATTAACATCTCTTTGATAAAATTTTTTATTTGCAATTTCTAATGCTTTTTTGGAGATAGTATCATCCCTATTTGATGAATTAGCTAGACCACCTAAAACTAAAATAAGTCTAATACCTTCTTTAGGAAGATTAATTCTAAATCTAGTAGCAGAAATGACATGATCGACCACACCTGTAATTTTATTTCTATTTTGCAAGGAGAATAAATATGGCTTTGCCCTCATTGCACTTTCCGAAGCATCAACTAAATTTCCAGATGATGATGGTTTACCATGAATACCCTTTTTAGCTTTAATTGCCATAGATTCAGTTTCAATAAGACCATCCCAATAATCTGGTTTTATTTCACCTCTTCTATGTCTAATAACAGAAGCATAACCATTTGACACAATATCTTCATTAATATTTTTACCATCTGAAGTTCTAAGTGTAACTTGAGGTCTTTCTTCAAATTGTTCATTAGCTTCTCTAATTGATTCAATTGTAGCATCAACATGTTTACCAATTAATTTATGTCTAGTATATTCCTTTGCATCAGCTACAAAAGGAGCAGTTGAAGGATCTGATGATCTTGGTGCTCTTAATGAAATCAATTGAACTGTTAACTCTTTATCATTTTTTAATCTTAAAACAATAGTATCAGATGAAATAACTCTTGAAACGACTGCTTCTATTCTTTTTCCAATTGAAATTTCAGAATCATTTTTTGAAGTATTTGAGTTTGAAGATGCAAATTTTTTCCAAATTCTTTTACCAGCATTACGTGCTTCTTTTTCTTCTTTACGGAATCTAGTCATTTCCTTTGCACCGATTAAAGAAGATTGCCAATCGACAACTTCTGCATAACCATCCTCTAAAAGTTTATCTGAAATGTTACCATTTGGATGAACAACATTACCAACCAAAACTCCAGATAATGATTCACCAAGAAGTTGAACTTTCACTGATCTTAATAATAATCTATTTTCAACATATGATTTTGCCTCATCACCATATTCTTCACCTGGTTCATCATTACTTGAACTTCTTGGTGTTTTAATACCTGCAATAAGTACAGGAACAACTGATTGTTGATTTGGTGATAATAATAATCTAATTAATAATCTATCACCACTAAGAACTTTTTCAACAATTGAATCAATTTCTTTAGCATTTGGACCAACGAATGAAGAATCTGGTCTATCAACAATTTCAATTTTTTTATAACTTGGGTTCCAAATACCAACTTTAGCAGTTTCTGCCTCTTTTTGAACTTTTTTAAACTTTTCAATATCTTCATCATCTTCATCAAATGAAGTTAAATTATCTTTAAGTTTTGCTGCACCTTTTGATAACACATATTCAATCAATGAAGGAAAAATTGGAGTTGAAATATCACCAAATTCTCTATTTGAAGCATTTTGGTATAAAACCCAAAATTTAACCTGTTTACCAACTAATAATGTTCTTAATAATTCTCTTGCTTCAAATGCATATTTTTCATTTGATTGTAGTCTTGGTGATTGTAAATACGCTAATGATAATGTACGTTCTTGTTTACTTGATGGAGAAGTCAAAATAAGGGTATCCGCAGAAAGGACACTCTTAACCTTAGCAAAGAAAACTTTAACCATTTTGTTATCACTGGTAATTATATCTAATCGATTTAAATAATTGAGTAAATCAAATCGAGTAAACTGTTGAACACGTATCAATTATAATAGATCGGTCGTAGCAGGTTGATCAGATCGAGGAAATTTATAACTCATTCAGTTCTTGTGACGAAGAAATTAGTATACGTTAGTTAAAAAAAAAAACGTGAGGCTTCTTAAAAGTGGCGCAGAAAACAAGAACATGTGGCGCAGTATCCATAAAATTCTTTTGGGCAAAAAAAAGCGGAAACTCAACTCCGTGATTTTTGATCTTGTTGTATAAATACAATAAAGATAAGGAATATGTTGGTTTTTGCAGTAGTTAAATTGTTATTTTACATTACATTTAGTTATTTATTGTTGAATATTTATTTATTTATTTTAAAATTGTTAACTTTATCAAAATAGAATTTTAATTGTGTTCCAAAGTTTGATCAGGGCATTAACAATGTTTGCTACATTAGATTTAGAAAGTAACATGTCTGTATTGGACACAAATAGCTTGGTGACAAACCAAGAACAAAAAAAGATATCGATTGAGAGGGAAAATCAAAGATTAGGAATAAAATCGAGATCAAGAAATGGATGTCTTGAATGTAAAAGAAAGAGGAAAAAATGCGACGAAAATAGACCATCTTGTACTCGTTGTTTGAAAAGTAATACTCAATGTATTTGGAAAGAAAATAAGTTTAGAATAAGAAAGAATGAAAAGTCATTAACAGAAAAACAGGTAAATAAAATTGAAAGAATTGAAAAAGTTGATAATAATTATTTTGAACAATCGAATAAAACGTTTGAGTTTAACACAAATCTAATTTTACACACTGAAAAGGAAAATATATTTTCTGATATATGTGATTTTGATACGATGTTGTCCGATCCATTTCTTGATAACGAAATGGAGAAAAAATGTGAAAAAATCCAAGTGATAACTGGAACAAAAAAATCAACACTTTTAGAGGCTCTAAAAGAAAAAATTGTTGGCCACACAAATAGTTTTTCTTTTTGGGAAATTAATTTGAATAAATACCCTTCTCAAACATTAATCAACAGTTTGAATGAAAATGAAATTATATGCTTGGACTATTATAGAACTTGTGTTTCCCAAACTATTTCAATATTACCAAAAGAATCTAACTTTTTTTTAAATTTATATTTGCCTCTTGCTGAAAGTAACAAGGCTATATTATATGCATTAATTGGATGGGCTGGCGTCTTTTTAGATTCAAAAAATATGACATCCCCATTGAGTTACATCAAAAAAGCAATAAAAATGTCAGAAACAGAAATGAAACATAAGCAGTTAACTAATTGCGACAAAATTGCATTTGTTTCATTTTATACTATCCTTTGTGCTGTTTTGATATGTGCTGGTGATGTTAAAGAATGGTATAAACATTTTCAGACCTTGCATCAATTTTTATTAAAACAATCAAATGGAGAATTAAAAAATATTAAAAAATACCTTGGGGATTCAAAGGAATTAAAATGGTTAATTTCTAATTTTCTATATCATGATGTTTTGACTAGCATGAGCCACATAAGGGGAACTTGTTTTAAAATGCAAGAATATTGCCAAATTTTAGATATGGATATCTTATCAAAAAATAAGTTTGATATTAAATCCAATAAAATGACTAATGAAGAGATTGATGATTTTGTTAATTTAAATACTGATATTGAAGTTATTGATAATGATATGGTTTGTGATTCATTGCAAGGTTGTGTTAGACCTATGTTTGTTTTAATTGGTGAAATAACAAATACTTTTGTAGATATCAAAAATATTGAAAAAGAACTTCTTGTTTCTGAAAAAGCATTATCTCATGAAGAATTTTTAAAGGTAAGAAATAAAATATATTTAGATTTAGAAAATAAATATGATAATTTGAAGAGACTATTAGAAAATACAAAACCTCATGCAATATCTTTATGTTATTTGAAATCAGATGATGATCTTGAACTTCATCTTACTCTATTTGAAGTGTACAGGTTAAGTGCATCAATATATTTGAAAACTTTATTGAAGAAGGTTCCACCCATTTCATTAGAAATTCAACATTTAGTTGTTGATTTACTTCCATGCATAAATATAATCATTGGTTCATCAGTCCAAGCATCTCTTTGTTTCCCTTTACTTGTGGCAGGAATTTCATGCATTTCTCAAAGTGATCGTTTATTTATACGAGAAAAAGTTTCAGAAATGTCTAGTTCCTTTCCTGTTAAAAATTTTCAAAGAATATTGGTTATAATAGAAGAAGTTTGGAAAATTAATCGAAATGGTCATGATTGTATACATTGGTTTGATATATCCAGTAAACTTGGTTGGGATTTATCTTTGGCATAAAATTTTTGGTTTCTTTTTATATTGTTTTTTGTATAAATTAATACTTTTTTGAAATTTTGAATCTTAATTAAAGAAATTCTATATAAAGTTTATTTAAAATTACTTGTATTACTTACATAAAACTTTATATTTTGGAAACTTTTGTTTGGATTGTTAATTAAATTGTTTTAGTTAATTCTTTATGTTTGGCAATAATTTTATCAGCCATATCAACTAAACCACCAGCAATAATATCTGGTGAGCCAAAAACTTCAGTACATGGTTCTTTTTCATGAACATTAGACCAAGCTGTAATAAAACCACCTTGTTTTGCAGCAATTGAATCCCACATATGTGATGCTGCAAAGAATGCATCATTACCTGAAGATGGAATTTTATTTGCAATAAATTTATAGACTTCAGCTTCTGGCTTACCAACACCAATTGAATCACATGAAATTAAATTTTCATCTGGCATATCAACACCAGAACGTTTAAAATAGCCTGCCACTCTATCATGTGAAGCATCTGTTAAACACCAAATAGTAAAACCATAATCTCTTAAACGTTTAAACATTTCCTTTAGTTCCGGTCTACCTTCAAGTTTGAACCATTCTCCATAAATGTATTCTAAA
The DNA here is from genome assembly GCA_030570435.1 of Pichia ethanolica. Taxonomy (NCBI): domain Eukaryota; kingdom Fungi; phylum Ascomycota; class Pichiomycetes; order Pichiales; family Pichiaceae; genus Pichia; species Pichia ethanolica. The sequence goes on along the minus strand of JAJLVP010000254.1, from coordinate 47,723 downwards.
TCTTCATCAGTTGCATACTCTCTTGGTTCTTTGATACCAGCAAAGAACAATGATCTGTAGAATGTATATTTGAAAATATCACCAAATTTTTGATAATGCTTACATTGTGATAAATAAGAATAATCTCTTTCACAACCAGCTAACCAAAAGAAAAAAAATAACCTTGGATCAATTCCTGATTTTTGGAATCTATCTCCCATTTTAAAAGAAATAGCTTCAACACATTTTTCATAAGAAATACAGGTTCCAACAATATCAAAAACAATATCTGGCATATTTGGGATAGTATATTTTTTCCTTTTTGTTTGTTTGTTTGTTTGTTTGTTTTTAGCTAAAAAATAAAAGAATAAGATTAATCTAATAAATATTGTAAAAAGAGAAGTATAAAAAAGACCAAGTGTATCTTCTTTTATAACCATTCTGAATTAATATCTACAAGGTTGTAACATGCGGATAAGAAGTAAAAGGACAATACATTTCCTATCAGGAGAACGCTACTTCCTAATTGGGAATAGACGACATGACAGTCAAATAACAATTTATCGCAACCGCCGGTTATCAGATTTCTTTTGCGTTTTTAAAATTAACGCTAATGACAGCTTTTTAGTGACTATTCCGAATAGGTGAATTACCGCTGATAAGAGAAGCCAGCCTCGAGCTAATAAATAAAATACCACGAAGCAGTTAACTTGATAATTTTGACAGGAAGATTTTTATGTTGGTTATCTTTGTTTTATTTATTAGTCTACTCACCATTTCTGATCCCGATGAAATGAAGGAAAAAAAAAACAATTTTACTGGTTTCGAAGAAATTTTAAATAATAAAAGGAATAATTTAGTTTTAAAAATAGGGATAAAAATATAAAAAGTAACTTATAAAATAAAATAACTGAAAAAAAAGGTAATAACAATAATAATTAATAAACAAATCTGAAATTTTTGTTTTCCATATCAGTTTTATCTTTAAGACCATCAATAATACCTTCAAGTTTAAGTGTTTCGTCTTCTTCTGGATTACCGTATAATCTGTTTCTTCTTCTGTTTTCATAAAAAATGTAGACACCTAAACCTGAACCTATAACAATACACGCAGCAAAACAACCCATAATTGTTGCTAATGCATTCTCATATTTTGGTGCATCACTAGCTTTGAAACAGAAAGGTCCAACAATATTACCAACTGCAAAGGCAATAAGAACCGCACTATTAGTAAATGATTGTTTAGTATGTCCGCTGATTAATTGACCTGTTAAATTCATTGCAAAAGGGAACGCTGCACTACAAGAATTAATCATCCAGTAACAAAATACTCTACCCCATTTTTCTGCACCTCCATTTTCAGTACCATAAACAATTGCCAAACCAATTATAGCTATGATCATTGGAATAGTTAAACCTAAAATTCTTAAATTTTTAAAATAAATACCAAAGAAAGCCCAAACCCACATTTGTCCCGCTGAAAAGAAAGACCATGGTAAATTGACTAAAATTGTAGTATATTTATCAAAATTGAATGAACTTAAAACTAATGTATTAAAATTAGTCAAACCACCATTTGGAATCATACTAAAAAACATGTATAAAATAAGGAAATATGTCTTTGGATCTTTTATAGCATCAATAATTTGATGATTATCCCATGCTACGGTTTTAATACCTGTCATGTTATTGGCAACTCTTTTAACTGCAATGAATCTTTCTCTTTCATTTAAAAATTTAGCTTCACTTGGTAATGTAGGTAAGAAAAATAACATATAAGTACCTAAAATAATAGAGAGACATGCAAGAACAAGATAAATATATGCCCAAGGTTTTAATGTTGAGTCAGTATGACCTAAACCGTAAGCAACTAATGAGAAAATAATATAGAGACCACCTTGACCAGAAGCAAAACATAAAAATCTAAATGGTTGCTCCGATGTTGTATACCATTCTCCTATATAATTAATACAAGCTGCAGATATTGGAGCTTCAGAAATACCAAGAATGAAACGAATAACTAACAAACCAGCATAATTTTTAACACCAATATGGCCAAACAATAAAACACCCCATACTAAACAAACAATACAAATAATCTTAGAAACTGAAAACTTATGAATAATAATATTAGCTGGATATTCAGCACCTAAATAACCAAAATAAAAAATTGATGAAACCCAAGAATATTGACCACCATCTATATGAATATCCTTCTTTAAATTAAACATAACTGCCCATGATAATGCAGCCTTATCAACATAATTCATACCATAAACAAGGGTAATTAATGGTAAAATTCTCCAATCAATTTTTCTTCTCACTTTTGCATTTTCTTCTTCAGTATATTCATCTTCAAGATGACCTTTTAAAATTGCAAAAGCTTTATCACGAATTTCAGTATCTTCATCAAATTCTTTTTCCAAATTATCAACTGTAATTTCAACATTTTGCTTTTCAATTGAAATGTCCTCAGACTTGGAAGTCGTGTTATACATCTCTTCAACTGTCATTTTTATTGGTTAAATCTAAAAAATATTATTATAAGTTTTTAACTTTAATATTCAATTTATAGTTTAGGTATATATTAAATGTTAAAAAGTTTGGAAGAAATTTAATTTGAATCGAGGAGAGGAAAAACCACTATTTATAAATGTCAATTTAACACTTTGTTTTTCAATTGAAATTTGATAAGGAACAAAGAAAAAATTATCTCTTTTTGAATAGTTTCTTATCTCCAAAAGGATTTGGCATCCCGTAAAAGATAACAATACTTCTCAACATAACGTGTCACAGAAATAAAAATTTGATTTACATATTATTACATATCAAAATTTGCTGATTATAAACAAAGAAAATTACGTTAATTTTATGATATATTTTTTTGTCCAAATCCCTGATAAGATAGCGGTTAAACCCTTTTAGGAAGTATATTTTCCTATGCTATCAACAATATGATGGTTACTTTTAAGTATTGACCAAAAAAAGAGACATACGTGGCTGTATTTTTCATTTGCGGCTAATCATTTTTTTCGGTAGATGCGAAAGCGGTTAATCCAAAACAGGAAATTAAAGTTTATCTAATCGGATATTCCCAAATAATCGCACGTTTAAGTTCATAACGAAATGAATTGACTAAAATGCTAAGAATATAAAACCTATCAATTATATCTAAATTTATCACCATTACTAATTGAGCAATTGGTAATAATATTTGAGCTATAAGCAACTGAATAAAATAAGTTTTAAAGTTGAAAAGAGAGAGATGTCCAAATATCTTCCCGTCGCTAATGGAATGCAATCATTTTGGCTTACAGCCGAAAGTGACTTTTCGGTCTTTAGAAGTTCAGAATGTCTTCCTAAAGAAGTTGATACTATTATTATTGGTTCAGGATATGCAGGTGCAACAACAGCTTATTTTTTATTAGAAAACAATTCAAACAAAAAAGAAAGTATCTTGATGCTTGAGGCCAGAAATGTTTGTAGTGGTGCTACAGCTCGTAATGGTGGTCATTTGAAACCTGATTTATATTTTGCTTACAATTCGTTTAAAGAAAAATATGGTGAAAAAGGTGCTGCTGAAATAATGAATTTTGAATTTTCTCATATTCAAGCAATGAAAGAATTAATTGAAAAGGAAAAAATTGACTGTGATTTTATTTTAACTAGGTCATGTGATGTTCACCTAGCTCCTAAAGCTGCAAATACTGCCATTTCTGGTTATTATGGTATGATGAAAAACCCTTATGTTAAATACAAACATGACGTTCAAATTAATTTTGGTGATTCTGCTAGAATTATTTCTAAAGTGGAAAAGTCTCCTGTATGTTTAACATATACAGCCGGCCAATTATGGCCTTATAAACTTATAGTCCATTTATTGAAAAAATGTGTTGACAAAGGTTTGAATTTACAAACCAACACTCCAGCTACCAAAATTGAAAAACTTGAAAATGGTAAATACTTGGTTAAAACACCTAGAGGTTCTATTATCACAACAAAATTAGTACTCGCAACTAATGCATATACAGCATCCGTTGAACCAAAATTTGAAGATAAAATTGTTCCAATAAAGGGTATCTGTAGTCATATTGTTTCCTCTGATTCATGCAAGCGTACACCACATTTAACAAATACTTATGGAATTCGTTATGGAGGTGCTGATAGTGATTATTTAATCAATAGACCTGATGGTTCAGTTATTGTTGGTGGGGCAAAGAAACATATTTTTCCATTCGAAAAAGTATTCTATAAAAATGTTGATGATAGTACTTTAATTCATGGTTCAAAAGAATATTTTGATCAATACATGCAGAAAAGATTTTACACATGGGAAAATTTTGACTCAAAACCAGATTATATTTGGAGTGGTATTCTTGGTTACACAGATGATAGTTTACCTTATGTTGGAGAATTACCAGGTGATAAAAATAAATTTGTTATTGCTGGATTTCATGGCCATGGTATGCCTCGTGTGTTATTATGCGCCAAAGCATTAGCGGAATTTATTAATGGTGATTCAACCAATATGAAAATACCACAAAGTTTTAAAATAACATCGGAAAGAATGAATGATACTAAAAATACCATTTTAGAAAGTTTAGGAACCCCTCTGAATAGTAAGCTTTAGATCAAAATTTCTCTTATGTTTTTTGATTTTTTATTTATTTTTTATTTATTTTAATTCCTTGAAAGTAATACATCTTACTTTCAAATATAATATATAAATATACATAATGTTTAGATTAAAAAAAATATCGATATTTAACTTTACATTTTTAGAGTAGTTTTTATTTTAGAAAGAAGTCCGTCACTTCTTTGTAACCATGAATTTTTTTCATTTTTAGTATTTGAATTCAATTGCTGATCTATTCGCCATACAATTAAGCGTGATTGAATTGGCTGTTCGTTTGGATTCATTTCTTTTATTGATAACAATAACAATAAGACAAATTTTCTATTTCTTAATAAACCGAAGCTGTCTAAATCAGGACTATTTATCAACGCTTTAGATGGATTTTCTGATTCATAATATGACGACTCTTCAGATTCAAGTGTCTTATGATGGTTCATATAAAACCAATCATACGATAGATAAATATAAGATATCCTTTGCATTAAATATCCGTTGGATAATCTATCTAAAAGTTTGGAGTCTATAACTTTTTTAAAAAGTGATATTGATTCATTATAATAAGTTTCTGCGTTTGGCTGATTACTTGAGACAATGCCTTTGATTGCATTTGAAGCTGTTGTTTGACCTAATAATAAAAATAACTCTGCTGTTACTATGGTTAATCTTAAAGTATAACTAACCAAATTACATCTTGAAAGATAAGAATAAAACGATGAATCAATCATGGGATCGATAACAGTCAGTATCATCTTTGATGTTATAGGTTGAGCACTTGTTCCAGATTTATCATTTGCACCAAGTAAAAGCGAAAATACTGTACATTCTTGTAGTGAAGATAAATGAGCATAAGCTTTATCGTTAATCATATTTTTTTTTATCAAACCATATATGGTATATGCATTTTTATAATCCCCTAACATGAAATACCAATCGGCTAATTTTCTGAGGATCATTTCAGATGACTCTGCAAAATAATAACCACCTTCACTACTGTAGGTAACTTTCGGATTGCTGTTTTCACCTGACGAATTATTTGATGATTGATTTGAACCAAAAGAAAAAAAGTTAGATTTCCCCCCATTACCCCATTTTCTACCACCAAATATTCTTCCAGTAAGACTAGTCCTAGGTACAACTACTTCATCATTCCATTGTCTAATTTTAGAATTCATGAATACGAACATATCTTTGGAAATTATATCTTGTAAAGGCCTACGCCACAAATTAAATGCTTTTCTATTTAAAATCAAAGAGTCTAAATCTGTATTCTCTGAATTTCTTTGTACGGTGCAAAATAATGAAGGAAGTAACCTGACATTTGTTGTGTCAGTCTCATCAAATTGATTGGTTGTAAGGTCTACGGGTACAATTGTACTTCTCTTACCTAATCTAATTTTCATATCTTCTTGAATTTTAAGTGCATTTTGTAACATATTAGAATCAACTTGATCAACTAATATAATGATATGTTGCAAAGTGGATAATTTATCATACCAATTTGGTAACTTTATTTTATCAAACTTTGAAACCAAGTCCTCTATTGTTTCTGCGGTGTCATTTCCAGATATAACAACGAGTTGTAAAATTGGATGATTAAAACACTCAAAACAAGACATTTTATCTGATGCATACAATAGCGATATCAATTTTAAATATATACTATTCTGCAATAGACTAATTCTCTCATAATCTTTGTTATATATTTCATTATCCAATGTATTATCCGAAACATTAATATTTTGATCAATGCTTTTCACATAGCCTTTTAGATTCTGTGAAAATAAATCTACATTAAATAATTCATCTGAACTGGAATCATGTTTTTTAAAATTTCCAAATACGTCATCCACAAATCTTACACTACCGGATCCAGAAAGTGTCGATGTTATGCTTGATGAAGAAACAGATGGTATTTTTGAATTATAACCAGGCCCAAATGAAAAGACATTTTCAAAATATGTAAATAAATGATGGATGTTTTCAACTTTACCAAAAGTTGTAGCAATTGAATCGGCCAATGTTGAACTTGTAACTGATATTTTAGGTGCATACGCTGTCAATAGTAGTTGTTGGACATTTGCAGATGGGGTCCCACATATATCAATAGGAAAGTTTTCATGTTTTGAAATTAATCCAAATATATTTGGTAGAGGTAGATCCATTATTAAGTTAACTCAATATCTGTTTGAACAATGATTTCTGAATCTATTACATCACAAAAAAAAGATGAATAAAAGTGTATCTTTCTAAAATGGCTAAAAGAATTCTAATAACAATATCCAGAATTTACAATATACGCGGAAGGAAATTTTGTTGATTTTTCCTCGTCAAATTTTTACTGGTGTGTGATGTAGTAAGAAGATGAATAAAATTAGTATACAGAAGTTTAAAACATATCTTTTTGAAATCAAAATCAAATTACCATATAATTTGAAAAAAGTAAATATGAATAAAATAAAATATTATATAAAAAAAGCATTAAAAAAAACGGAAGAAAAATGAAAAGTAAACCTTTTCAACATGAGAAATAAAATAAATTAACAAATAAGTAGTTTTGGATTGATCCATAATAATACAATTAGTAAAGAATGATAATATTTGCCTTCAAATATTATATAGCTAACTCATGTTAACTACATTTTCTGGTGGAACTGCATCCTTCATTTTTTCTGCGTGTAACATTCTATCTTCACCAGTTAATTTTAAACCTTCTAATTTTTCATCTTCATGACCAGCCAATAAGAAATACAATAATCCAGCTGATGACAATAATATCAGGGTACCAACAGCTAGAGCACAACCGACACCAGTAACTTGACCATTCGTAAAGTCTGTGGTATTTTTTTCCTTTGAAGTTAAAGATGCTGTTGATGAAGCAGATGATGTTGATGATGAAATTTTTGAAGCAGAAGAAGTAGATGAGAATGGTCCATCATAAATATACATGGATGTCATTTTAACAACAGTTTGAGCAATGGCCTTTTCAGAATCAAGATCATTGGCAGTAATAGTGTATGGTAACCAATAGTTACCATTCCATATAGCACTTGATACTAACCCATAATTTGTTATATTGAATTTACCAGTTAACAATAATATTTGTGAATTATAGAAATAATCAGTTGTATCTGTCACATTAAGCAATGAAATATCTGTAAATTGAGCGTTATCTAATTCTAAACCATCTGAAATTGAATTCCAATTTGAATTATTAAAATAACCTATGTAATTAGAACCCATAACAATGATAATATCATCTAATGTTTTATTGGTTTTTCTTTCATCACCAAATAATAATTTCTGAACCGGATTTGAAAGTTTCGAAGAAAAGATATCATATGAATCCAACGAATTGTTAAGGGTATTATAAATTCCAAAATATGTATTATCATCATTGATAGTAAAATTACCACCAACTAAAACATGATTTAAATTATAATAATTTAATGATGAAATTATACCTGAAACATTTGAAACTGTTTGATTGATATTCAAGCTACCAAAATCTTGTTCAAAAATACAAATGGAATTACAATCACCAACAGAGAAGTTACCAACACCAATAATTGTATCAAATTGTGGGTCAACTGTTAAATCTGAAATATAACCTGAAAATGAATCATTTAAAGTAACCATTGTTGAATTATTTATATTATAATAACCTAAACCATTAATTGATTGAGTGTGAAATCTACCAGTACTATTAATTGCAAAAAACAAATTTGAGTCGTACCACATTAATGAAGTTACAAAAGTATCGTCATCAAGATGGAATCTTTCAGATAATTCTGAAGTTGAACCATTTGAAATTGAATAAAGATTTGAACCTCCTGTTATAATAGTATTATTTCCTATATAAACACCTGAAATAAATTCATTATTTTTGGAAATATTGATTGCATTTAAGTTATGGTTATTAATTTCAACGATATTACTGACTGATAAATCATACATTATGATTGATCCCAATACATAAGAATTTTCAGTATAATCAATAATTTCCCAATTTTTTTCAGCAGTTTCTAATGAAGATGCAATATAGATTGATAAACTTGTTGAATTTTCTAAATATTTATTTGTATTAAAATTAACTATATTTGTTGAGTTATCATCTAAACTCAATAATAAATAATCTGTTTCATTATATACAAATCCAGATATTGAATTAATTGATTCTGAATTAGAAATGTTAAAAGATTCAATTGAATTATTTGAATTAAAATAAATAACAGATCCATCAATTGAAACAGAATTTGAATTTGTTGATGTTAAATTATTAAAATTATTAAAGTCTCCAACAATCAAAAATTCATCAGTAGAACCATAAATATTTGAAATATTACCATTTGTACCATTTTCAATTGAATAAAAATCTGAGATTTGGATTTGATCAGTTAAATTTTTTGAATTTTCAATATTTAATCCGAAAATATTATCACCATAAGAAGAATTAAAATCACCTGAAATTATTATTGATGTATCATTATGAATAATTTCTTTAATTGTAGCATTTGAATTTAACATTTTACCAATTAAATTAATACTTGTATTACCGATTGGATAATCTATATCTAAATTTGAAAAATTTGAAGGTGAATATTCGAAAATACCATTAAGTTCAATTAAACCTGATTTTTCAACTTCAATTTCTGTTGTAATATTACCTGTTATTTCATTTAATTCTAATTGAATATAATCTAATTTGACTGAATCTGCTATAAAATATGTAAAATCATTATTTTCAATTGAAGAAAATAATGTCATTTCAATATAAATTGGTTTTGTATCAGATTCTAAATTTAAATTACCTGTATAAATTACATCATATTTTTCATATTCATTATTTTGATAAATTAAAGATGATGATAAAAGATTATCATAAGAATCATAAATTGAAGCTTTAACAATACCTCTAAATTTACAAGAATTATCATTAAGACAACCACTTGTATACATTAAAATTGAATATTTACCTGAAACAGGTAAATAAATATTATAACGAATACCATCAGAATTTGAGATATTATCAGTAGAAATATTTGTAGATAAATAAGAATTATTTGAATTTTGATACCAATTTAAATCACCTATTATTTCTGAGTTAACATCTAAATTATAATTACTTGAAGTTAAACAATCTGAATTTGAAGTTTGAGTATTTAATGAATTATTTGCATAAACGGATATACCATCATTATATAATTCAATACCTAATAATTCAGCATAATCACCATAATATTCCATTATTTGAACTGTAAATGATGTTACATCGATTGAATTTACAAAGCCAAAATCTTGGAAAGTATCTGTAAATTCAAGAATTGTTTGATTATTATTAATAAAAGTATAATATTCATTATTTGAAATATTTGAATTTGATAATGAAGATTCTAATGTTGATAATAAAGATAAAGGACAAAATGCATCACAATATTTAATATTTAAATCTAATGGATCAATATAAGATAAATTCATAATACCATTTGCAGGATAAGTTATAACTCTAAAAGTATTAACAGCATTTGAATTTGAATTTGAATTATATAAACGAATTTTTGAAGGAGTTATTTCATTTTGTAAAATTGCTGACCAAGAACCAACAGTTGAATCTTGTAAAATCCAACCATTATTTTCATTTGTTGGACAAATTATATTTTTATAATTTTTACCAGAAGTTGCAGATACATCATTTGAATTAATTTGAATTTTTTGTGATATATCAGTAATTGATGAAGAATTTCTAATAATTGTTTGATTTGTAATTGTTGAATTATAAGTTATATTAAGTAAATTTGAATAACCAATTGAATTAAAATAACCTGAAAATATAAAAGAATCTGAATTTTCATTATAAATAATTGAATTAATAATTGAATTTTCATCAAAACCACCAAAAGGTAATGAATTAATTTTTGAATTTTTAATATTATATTGAATTATACCGAATGTATTATTAAAAGATAAAGAACCACCAAAATATAATAAATTATCTAAATCATCATAATAAATAGTATTAATTTTACCATTTATTAAATTATTATTCCAATTATCTAATTTTTTAAATGATTTATTTGAAATATTATAAAAATAAGGTATATTATTGAAAATCATTATTGATAAATCATTATCAATTAATTGCCATAATGAAGGTATTTCTGATAAATTATTATTATTATTATTATTATTATTATTATTATCAGTAGTTAAATTTGAATCAAATAATTGAATTGAATTATTTGAATTTGAAAGTTGATAAATATTTAAAGAATTTGATGAAGTTTGTGATAAATTATATTTATTTATTGAATTATATAAAGAGATTGCATTAAAATCACCTAATAATAGAAAATTTTCATCTAATTCGATATTTTCAAATCCATCTATTGCATTAACAAATGATGAATTATAAATTAATGAGAAATAAAATATCAATAAATATTTTATTGTAATCATTTCGTAGTATGATTTGTGTTTATTCGTTTAATCTGATTAAGGGAAGATGTAAAAATGAAGATGAAATAATGAATAAAGGTAAATAAAAAAAAGGAAGATCAAAGATTAAAGATTAAGGAACAAAAGCCAGTGAAACAATTTTTAGTTTTCAATAAATGTTAATAGAATAAACCTATATATATAACCTTCAGAATACCAGCATAATTATCAACCATATCCGAATCAGAATAAATATGCAAAGAAAACAAACCGTATATGGAAAACAGTTCAAAACATGCTGGGAAACGCGGTCTGAAATGAAAACAATCCCAGAAAAAAAAAGTAACCAGCCGCCAGCCATTTCGTTATAATCCAGCACTGTAAACAATAAAGATTATGACATTCTTTTTGTGATGTTTGAAGATCAAAACGCGCTTTTTCTTTATCATAATAAAAGAGCAATTTCAATTTCTGTTAATAAAATATAGATGAGCAGAATCGTATTTAATTTTAAATTATAATCTGCTGGCATCACGTGACATGCTTGTAAGCGCGTCGATCGACGGTTGATTTCTTCTAAAAACAAAATATTTAGTCAAATCAGTTAATTTCGCTGCTTACTAATTTAAAACAAAGCATTTTTTTTCGGATCATACTCACCACATACAAATATAAATATACATTATGCACATTCTCTTTTATATTGTCTCTTTTACTGATAACATACTCATATTTATCTTGCTACCCAATATACAATGATCGTATATAACCTCAAATCAAAAAAATGAGTGAAATATCGATTGATGATAATAATAACACTAATAATACTATCAATATTGAAACTATTAGCAATGATAATGCAAATGATATAGTTAAGCAAGAATTAGAGTCATTAAGAATTATATTTCCCGAATTGGTAATTAATGATGATTTAAGTGCGTGTGAAATTTTAATTGAAGTTAAATTAATTAAACCAATTAAAATAATATTAAAAGATAATACATTAAGTGCAATTATAAAATATTTACCTGATATTAAATTATCAATTAATTTACCAATTAATTATCCATATTTAAAACCTCCAATTATTGATTTATTAAATATTGAAAATTGGCTACCACATTTTAAAAAAACTGAAATTTTAAATAATTTATTAGAGATTTGGAATAATTTTAAAGATTCAATCTTATTTAACTATATTGATTACATTAAATCAAATAGTGAAGATGGTTTTGGATTATTTCAAAATATTAATAATAAAGGAGATAATAATGATCTATTATTAATAATTGATAATATTGATAATTTTAATCAATTAATTAAGGTAAATGAATTAAAAGAAGAAAAAGAATTTAATGAATCATCATTTAATTGTGAAATTTGTCAATTAAGTCATAAAGGTTTGGATATAATTCAATTTCCAAATTGTAATGATACATTTTGTATTAAATGTTTAAATAATTATTTTACTCATATAATTAATTATGGTGAAATTGAAAATATTCATTGTCCTTCATTTAATTGTACTAAATTATTTCAAAATGAAAAATTAAAATTAGTTAAAAAGATTGAAAATAATTTAATAACTGATTTTAATGTATTTAATAAAACTTTTTTTAAATTACCAATTGAAAAGTCAATTTTGGTTAAAATTTTTTCAGATAATGAATTAATTAAAAAATATGAATATTTATTTAAAAAATTTAAATTACAACAATATCAAATTTATTTCCCAAATAGAGTAGCAGAATGTCCAAGAGATTTTTGTTCAACAATTATAATTAAATCAAATCCTGATAATAAACTTGCAATTTGTAATAATTGTAAATTTGCATTTTGTTCAGATTGTTTACATTCTTGGCATGGTAATATAAATCCATGTTCAAATTTTATTAAAAATTTACCAATTGATATAATTTTAAAATTTATTAAACATAATGGTAATAAAGATTCAAAATTTCAATCAATAGAGGATAAAAATATAATTTCAAATATTAATTTTAAATATGGTAAAAAAATTGTTGAATTATCAGTTAATGATTATATATCACAATTACAATTTGATGAATTAATTAAATCAGGTTCTGCAAATATTGTTAAATGTCCAAATTGTTTAACATTAATTCAAAAATCAGATGGTTGTAATAAAATGACATGTTCAAAATGCAATATATTTTTTTGTAATTTATGTGGTGATAGATTAAATAGAAATGATCCTTATGAACATTATAATAATCCAATGAATCCATGTTTTAGTAAATTATTTCAAGGTATGATTGTAGATGGTGAAGAACTTTAAAGGATTATCATATAGCAAGTAATAATAATATCAAATAGTTACATTAATAAGTTATATTACTTTTGAAGGTAGGTAATAAGTATATTAATGAATTAATCTTTTCTTGTGAAAAGGGTGTCAAATACAGGTCTACTTTTATAATAAAAAAAGATATTTGTTGTTAACGGTTGATTTAGTTGATGGTTTAAACTCTTTTTGATTGATTTATATGCATAACTAGGGAGGTCGATTTTGCTATTTACTCGATCAAATTACTATTGCTTCCTAGTCCAAATATTCTTGCGAAATATAGAGTCATTAATATATTAACTGACAAATTAATAAGATTACAAATAATAAAGTTGCTTTTGAAGATATGACTGGAATGTTTTTGTAATCCTTGCTTTCATTCTTGGTCTCTATTTATCAAAGCATTTATAGAACTTTATATGTATTCAATTAGATTTACGTGAAATATGGATTTGTTTATTCAATGAACATTAAATGCTACATACACAAAAAAAAAACACAAACAAAAAAACACACACCCCTACTTTAACCATCAGGATATAGTTAGTGTAAATTTGAATCTGATAAAGTTTAAACCTGGGACGTATTATCTCGTATTTTCAAGATTTACGCTTTTACTCTCCTGGTCCTTCCCAGGAAATAAAGTTTTTTTTTCATTTCAAAGTTTTTTTTTTTTTCGTAATCTCGGTTTTACTCGATTATATGTGAACAGTTATACGTCATATTTATCATTGATTATACAGAAGCCCAAATAAAGAATAAGCTGTGCCATAAAAACACTCTTTTATTCTCTTTTTGTTCAAGATCAAATGACATAATCAGACGCACATTTACCCAAATTGTGAATAGAATTGCGAACCGGTGAACCGAAGAACCCGAAAATGCACCCCCATCTCATCCCAACCTACATTTCCCAACTCTCTTTCTATACTATGTGCCCTCCTCTTCTCCCCCCTTTGGCAGTAAAGTGATTTTCACGTCTTTTCACTGCCGTCAAATTCCTAATTACGAAGTGAAAAAATAAAAAAATGAAAATTAGACGAGAAAAAACAAAGGCGGAAAATTTCAAACTCGGAACGAAAAAAATTTTTGGGAACTGAATTTGATGCTTTGCGGTTGAGAAAACAAAAAGGGGCAATTGATTGATAACTAATGATTGATAATTGATAATTGATAATCCAAGGCTCATGTATTTTTTAGCTGTTTTTTTTCACACACTTGAGTCTTGATATCTAGGACAAGCTATCTCTCATATTATTAATAGTTAGATTATAGATGATTCCAATAGACAATATTCAATTTGATAATAGGGATGACAATTGGAATAAAGTTTCAACGGATAAGATTGATAATGCCACTTCCAATAGATTACATAATAAAAGGTATAGGAGGAAACATTTAGTTGATTATTTATTTGGTGTAACAAGTAATAGTAATAATAAGAATAATAAGAATAATATCAAACAAGGAAAGAACAACACTGATAAAATAGATCAAGAATCTTTATCATTAAGAAAACTTACTAATAATATCAATTTATTATCTAAAAAGCTACGGATAATTTCAATTTTAATAGAATTTATATCTGATATAATTAATTGGGAGAGAAATGATAAAACTTTAACATTTTTATTTTTATTTACTTGGTCATGTTTAAATTTACATTTCTTTTTATTATATCCAATTATTTTATTAAGTTATTATATTTTAAATAAATATTTGATTAAACATCCAATAATTGAAAAGCCAAGTATGTATACAAATGATTTAAATTATTTAAATTATTGGGATGATGGATTAGGTCCAAGGTTAAAAAATACAAAATCAAATTCAATTCATGGAATTTTCGGATTCTTATATGATGATGATAATGATAAAAAATCAAATAATTATAATGAATTACAATTTAATAATTATAAATCAATTGAAGAATTAGATTTTAAAGATGTTGATGATGTATTTAATATAATCGAAGATACAATTTCAAATAAGAAAGATTCAAATAATAAAATTAAATATGATGAAAATGAATTAAATGAAAATATTTATAAAAATTCAATATTGAAAACTTTATATACAATTCAAATTCAAACTACTTTAGTTTTGAAACATTTAAATAATATTGAAAATAGTATATCTGAAAATTGTGATTTTATTGATGAAACTGGATCAACTTTATTAATCTTTAAATTATTTATAATTTTAATAATTGGATGCTTTTTAGGTTGTTATATTCCTTGGAAATTTATTATAATTTTATCAGTTTGGATTAGTTTATTAATGAATCATCCATATAGAGATGAAGTTTTTAATAAAATTATAAATAGTAATGACTTTAATGAATATAATAAAGATAATAAAGAGAATAAGATTAAGGAGAATCAATCGATATTTAATCCTAAATATGTAATAATTAATGAACCATTATTTTCAAGAGAAATTCAAATATTTGAATTACAACAACGAGATTTAATGAATTTTAATAAATATAATCAATTTGGTTTTACGAATAGTTTATTTAATATTAGTGAAGGAATCAGATTACAACGAAAGAAGCCAATTATTGTAAATGATTTAACACTTGTTAAACCACCATTAATGAAGAATGAAATTGATGATAATTTAAATAATAATAATAATAATAATGACGATAATCAATTTTTAAATGGTAATAAGAATGTCAAACCATTTTGGGATTTTATAAATGGTGAAGATTGGGAATTAATAACTAATTTAAATTGGATTAACGATTTAAATTGTTTTAATGAATTGATTATTAAAGATAATGAAAATGAAGGTTGGGTTTACGATATAACTGGAGAATTCAGAAGAAGAAAATGGATTCGTAAAATTATTCAACGTGTATAGTAAATATATAAGTAAATATGTATATGATATAGTTTTAAATGGTAGCAAAATATTGCAAAAAGATAAAAGAGAATACACAAAATCGGGAAAATCTTAACTTTATTGGCAAAATTTGGTAATTAATTCCAGTATTTAATATTGAAATATCCAATTAGAAAAAAGGTGATATAAGCTTTTGATATAAATTTATCAAAAAAAAAAGTAAACAAATATGTAAACAGCTAGAAATTCAAGTTGACTTAAAAATTTTGCTAAAAAATAATACTCTAAATTGAGAAATTTATTTATTAGTAAGTGCACTTACATTTATTGAGATTTCAAAGTTATGTTAATTTATTGTTAATGTTTTGCTTTTTTTCACAGTAAATAACTCGTATAATTATCATTATTATTTACTATTATAAATTTATAAAATTACTGTTTTTATTTAATCATTTCAAACGATTTTGTATTATTTATTAATTAAAATCTTTTTTTGGTCATACTAGTTAATGTGGCTTATATTGAAATGGCAAATTTTTTTTTGTAGAAACCGGATCTCTTGTGCCGTAAATTGTTTTTTTTAATTAACGATTGTATTTTGTTAGTAAAAATTTGTGGTCTATAAATTTCCGAATTACGATTAAAAAATTTACGATGTAAAAATTTTCAATGGAATGGGTGTGGAAATTAATTTTAAGCGCTTTGTTGGGTACTAAATTTTTAAATTAATATTTTTTAGAGAGGCAAAGATAAATTACTTTCTCAGCCTTTTACTTAATATATTTATTATAACTCAAAATAACAAAATGAAAGGAGAGACGACTCGAATAATTTACCCTAGTTTATAATTTCGTTGTAAAACAAAATAAACAAAACATGAAAAAGTTAGGAGACAAAGTTAATACTAAAGTAGTACATTAAGTACATTATATAATGCGATATGGTTTTCAATATAGAGAACCTAAAAATAACTTTACAAATCGATGAGATGAGGTGAGTGAGACAATCAAATTGCTAGGCAAAACAAATTTAAAAATTGGTTGCAAAGCCACTCGGACTCCGTTTTAACAAATGGCTATATAATTTATCGGTTATTTTATTGATATTTTTTAATTAAATCTTTGCAATAGTAGTTATATATTGTGTATATTGTAATATAATTATTATAAATTAATTAAATTAACAATTTTTATCACATGATTGCCATATGAAATTAATCAATTGCTTGTATACTCGTTTAAGATTTTCATTTTGTAACATTTAAAGATTATTTTTGGCGGAAATGAAAACACAATTTTTTTGCAAACAATAAACTATAAACAATAAAGTAAATAATTCCCACTTTAAGGAAATGATTTACATCTACCAATCTTCACTGCAGCCCGAAAATATCCAAATTTGGATATTAGTCAGATTTAATGATATTAATGGCTTGTAAAAAGTTTTTGTTAACAATTTTTAAAATCGGTATTGAATTCAACTATATGAACTTCATCTTGACTTTTTCTTGTTTCATCTTGTAATTTCTTGTTTCATCATAGTTGAAATTTTCAATATTTAAAAGCAATTGTTCCCCCTTGGTTTGATTTAGGTTTTTGGCTATTGTTTCATATTTTGTTTCAGTTTATTATAATTTCTATTGTATTATTTTATTTGTTTTTATTTATTTATCGATATATCTATATATCTATATATCTATATATCTATATTATCTCTAGTGTGTGAGATCGGTATCTTTTGGATTTATATATACATATTTCTATATTTAGATATCTAATTATTTATTTTTTCTTATAATGAATATAAAATTCGATATTCAAAAATTTGCAAATATCAATAATAATAGTATTAATAATACTACTACTACAAACAATAACAATAATTTTAAATTTGTTAATAATGAACAATTATGTACATATTCAAAATTCCCAATATTCAAATATAACCAATCTAATGATTTGATGAATAATTATAACCAAAAAAATTTCAATCATTTTAATTATAATAGTTATAATAGTTATAATAATTATAGTAATTATAATAATTATAATAATTATAACAATGATCAATATATCAGTCCTTTGAATAATAATTTTAACAATTCTTCTAATTATTTTTATCCTACACCAAATAATAATAACAATATTAATAATAATTTAAGTTATTCTAATGATAATTTTATTAATAACAGCAATTTTAATTATAATACCGTTGTTAATTTAAATAATCAAACAAATCAGAAACATATAAGTAATGAAAATTGTAATCAATTTCAATTAAATAATCAATATCCATATTCAAATTCATATAATAGTTCTAATCAATCGATTAATCCATCAATTAATTTATCATCAATTTCATCAATTTCATCAATTTCACCAGCTTCATCAATATCACCAATTTCATCATCAATAATTTCACCTAAATCTTCATTATCTTCAAATTCTTCTGAATTTTCATATATTAGTAATAAAAAGAATGGGAAAAAGAATAAAAATAGTAATATTAAAAAAACTTTTAAAATTAATAAAAGTAAAACTCAATCAAATGAATTGAATAATGAATTAAATTTTGATAATAATTTAAATTTTAATAGAAGAAAGAGGAAGAAAGCTAATGAAGTTGAAAGGTATTATAAATGTAATTTTAAATTATGTGAAAAATCTTATGGTACATTAAATCATTTAAATACTCATATTTTAATTCAAAAACATGGTAATAAAAGATTACCTGAAGAATTTGCAAAATTAAGATTAGAGATTAGGAAAAAGAGGAGAGAAAAATCTAAAAAGGTAATTAAAATCATTAATGAATCAACTACAACTCCAAAATCTAACAATAATTTATTGTTAGATAAAGATGAATCTCCAATTTTATATTCTTTAGACTCACCGAATATGAATTATACAACTACAATCGATTATAAAAGGGTTATTACTAATAATAATAATACTAATAATACTAATAATAATAGTATCAATAAAAGTTTTAAATATTTATTAAATTTGCAACCAAATTAATACAATTTATAATTTTACAAATAAAATATAAATATGCTATGTTCATTTAAACAAATGAACTTATTTTCTACTAAATTATACTGTTTTCTTCATTTTTCACATCCTCTTTTTATTATTTAGTATAAATATTTCTTATACCTTAGCCTCTTTTTCTTTTATACGTCTTTTTTTAGTTTAGTTTTTTATATAACCATTTTATAATTAAATGTATTATCTTGCTTCAGAGAAATAATCTATTCATTCATTTACCATAAGAATAATCTTCTCTTTGTAGATAATTGGAAATTCAATTCGAATTGCATTACATTTTCCTGAGTTTCTTTATTGTTAATTGTAAATTTAATTGAGCCCCTATTTGTTAAAGGGTTTGTTTTGATCATTGTTGGCAAACAAAGATTCAAACTGTTATTATTGTTAATTAACATAATTGGGATCTGGGCTGTGTCAAATATACGAATAATTTGCTTAATTTGCTTATTAATTTGCTTATTAATTTTGTTATTATTTTTATCATTTAACTTATTATTAATAAACCCCTTTAGGATTTCTAATCTGAAGTTTTGCATAGTAATTTCAAAATTCAATTTATTGTCAAAATAAACACAATTGTCACAATTGTCACAATTGTCACAATTGCCTGATTTGTATGCACTCCATAATTTGATAAACAATCTGTTGTCGTATAAAAATTGAATTGGATTATTTTCATTTATTTTAATTAATTCATTATAATTACTTATTATTATTGGCTGTCGTATTTGCATGTTGCTATTGTTTAATATACTTTTCAGATCTTTCAAATGTTTGTGTTCTCTAAATACATTGATTTCAATATGATAATATTTATCTTTATCACTATCAATATTACTATCAATATTACTAATTAATCTCCATTTAATTAAACAGCCGCATAATGTTAATATGTTATTGCCCTTTTTATTATTAATAATTTCTAATATTGTCTCGGATAAACTTCTAAGATTTTTGTAATTTTTATCTTCACTATTAATTGTTGAATATTTATTATCAAATTTAGTGAATTTATACAAATAATTACTGATTGGACTGACAATCCAAAATTGGTTGAATAAAATTCTATCTAATACTAAATAATCAATTGAATTTAAATTTGAGTTGTCAAAATAAACTTTATTTATTCTTAAATTAATCTTCAATGACAATAATTGCTTATTAAATTTAATGTCTAATTTAAATTGCTCATTTTTATTACTATTATTATTATTATTATATATATCCCTCATTCTGTTATAAATTATATCATTTAACTTTGAATTTAAATCACTATGTAATTCAATTAACTCATTTTTAAGTTTTTCATTGTTTTGTAAATAATACCGAATTTTATTCCTTAATGTTAAATTAATATCTTTATTAGTATAATCTTCAAACCAGTTTAACCTATTATCCCGAGCATACTGATAAATTTCATCTTTTTTAATATTTAATAAAGGTCTAATTAAATTAATTTGAAAATTTGAAAATAAATTATTCGGTGTAATTGATTTCATACCAATTAAGCCAAAAATTGTAGAATTCGATTTTAATCTCATTAAAAATGTCTCAATTTGGTCATCTAAATGATGTCCTAAAAATAAATCTTTAATTCCATTATCATTACAATATTTAAACATTAATTCATACCTTAATTCCCTTGCATGTTTTTCAATTTGATTTAATTTAATAGTTTTCTCAATTTTAATTATTTTATGTTTAATTAATTCATTATTATTATATTTTAATTTTAAAATTTGATTTAATTTAATAGTTTCGATTTTACTCTCTTCTCTTAATCCATGATCAATTGTAATTGCATGAATTTCAAGTTTTTTATTAGGAAATTCAATTTGATATTTATTTAATAAATTTAATAAAACAATCGAATCAACTCCACCTGATAATGCAATTCCAATCTTATTTGAAATTTCATATTCTTTATTAAGATCACATGGATTAGAAAGTGTCCTAATAGATTTTAAAAATTTATCATATATTCGATTCATATTTAATTAAAATATTATTAATTATTATTTTTATATTATATTGAAAAAAAAGGTAAATTATTTATTGTGTAATTAAAAAAAATTGATTTGAATTGAAAATTTCCTTTTTGGTGCGAGATGTACTACAGAAAATAAATATATATTGTATGAGGCGAAGTTTGTTTATACATTAATTAATTCATCTATTTATTTATTTATCTTTATCTATTAAGCTTTATTTAAGGAAATATACCATGTCTAAACAACACAAAATAGATGAGATTAACCTGCAATTAGAAATACTACAACAACAAATATCAACATTAACAAAATTATCAAAAGAATCATCACAACAGTTTGAATTAATTAAAAAATTCGGTATACAGCAATCAAGTTTTTTTATGAGTTCACATGCAATATTTCAAAAACTTAATGAAGAAAATGAAAAAAAAGACTTATAAATTTATATAACGAATTATAAATTTATATAACGAATTATAATAAATTATTGTATATTAGATTTTATAGACAAATAAATAAATAAATAAGTAAGTAAATAACTAAATAACTAAATAAATAAACAAATGGTCAATTTAATCAATTTATTCCTTTAATTCACCAGATTCAACAACCTTAATTTCTGAACTTGGTTTACCACTTGAAGTACCACATGATTCAATATTCTTTAAAACATCACCACCTTCAATTAATTCACCAAAAACAACATGATGACCATCTAACCATGGACATGGAACAGTAGTAATGAAAAATTGTGAACCATTAGTATTTGGACCTGCATTTGCCATTGATAATAAACCTGGTTTAGTGTGTTTAATATTAAAATTTTCATCTTCAAATTTATTACCATAAATTGATTTACCACCATAACCATTAAAATGGGTAATATCACCACCTTGAGCCATAAATCCAGGAATTACTCTATGGAAAATTGAATCTTTGTAACCAAAACCTTTTTCACCAGTACATAAAGCTCTGAAATTTTCAGCAGTTTTTGGAACTTCTTTATCGAAAAGTTCAAAAACCATTCTTGGTTGTTTATTACCATTAATGGTAACATCAAAGAAAACTTTAGATAAATTAATTGATGATGTTGAAAATTGTCTTCTTGCAATACCGAACATTGTTATATTAATAGTTGCTTATATTGAATAAATAATTAATTATAATATTATATCATAAAAGAAAAGAAGTGGAAAAACTGTCATTAAATTGAATAACTCGCCACTCAATTTTAAACACCTTGTTGAACTTTACAGTTTTCAGCTCCCTCCACCCATCAGTTCCCGAAAAATTTATTTCCTTAATAACAGACCAATTCTGCAGAATAGGTGTTCTAGAACAGAATATGCAATACAGCGTTCAGCACTACATGTAATTATATCTTTTTATTACCTTTTTCATCTCTTTTGCTGATAACTATACATCATTACTTCTCATTAAGAAAGTATACATAGGTGATAAGTCTAAGAAATTTTTGTTATACGTTATTACTTGATACGTTTGAGGAGGATAAATGTATGATATTTTTTACTTTCATTATTAATATTTGATTTCAATAACTAACTATCAAATAGTAACAAATGTTTTGAAATGTCGATTGTTAACTTATTTCGATGTTAAGAAATTTACTATAGTTTTAAGTAAAACCTTAAAAAGATATAAATTGTACGAGGCGGGACCAATTTCAAATTTAGTTCCTCTAGTGGCGGATATAACGATATAACTAAGGATTTGATAACTGCATGAGTGCAAAAACATAACATGAAATTATTGTAGTTGAATATATTAAATTACTCTATTAATTAACTTCATATATTTTTTTGAATAACTATACATTTTTATAGAAAGTTCAAGCTTTTCCATTATAACCAAACATTTAACCTATCTATCGCCAAACGTAAAGCAATTAAATTCATTTCAAACTGTTGGAAATCATTTAATCGAATACCTTCCTTTAACCCAGGTAATACATCAACTCTTAATGATGTATTAATTTCATTATTATTACTTTTATTATTATCATTACTTTTATCATTTTCATCATTATATTTTAAACTTGGTGCAAAAATCAAATGTCTAAACCATGGTCTATTATTTAATAAATCATTTTTTTCATTATCTTTATTCTTAAAATAAATAAACATTTTATCTAATGCTTTAATTTTATTATTATATAATTTAATTTGAATTGCAGTTTTAATTTTTTTATAAAATTTAAACCATGGATAATCTTGAATAATTTGATTTTGTAATAATTTAATTTCACTATCAAATTCATTTGCAAGTTCAATTAAATTATTTAATTCATTATTAATTAAATTAATTTCATCCTTTAATTTAATAAATTCAAATGGATATGTCATATTTTTATTTAACCATTCATTTGGTAAATCTTTATTAATTAATTTCATTTCATTATTAATTAAATTAATATAATCTGTAACTTTAATATTTAAAATTTCATGTTCACTTAATTCAATTACTAACATACCAATAAATTGTGCAATTAAATTATGTAATTTTAAATTTGGATCAAAACTTTTCAATAATTGAATATTATCAAATTTTGAATTATAATAACTAACAGGATCATTATTTAAATTTGGAATTAATCCAATATTAATTGATGGTATACCAAGATAATTTTGAAAAACTGAATAATCATTTATATCTTGACTTATCAATTCAATTGTTCTGTTATTATAATTAAATAAATCATTTAATGATTCAGTTTCATTAATCATTATAATTTTCATTACTTTTTCAATTAATTTATTAAAAATTGGATTTGATTCAATTAATAAATTATTACCTCTAATATTATCAAAATTAATATATGAAACACAATTATTAATTAAATTTTGTGAATGATATTCTCCAAATTCAGTTGATCCAAATTGACCTAAACTTGAGCCATCCCATGAAATTAATTTAATAGTTCTTAATGGTTTCCAATTATGATTTTTTAATTCATTAAATCCTCTTGCAATTTCAATCATACCAATATTACCATTACTAATACCTCCAAATCCACTAATTGTATCCCTTGATGATCCAATTATAATTTCTTCATCTGAAATAATACCAGGTATTTCTGTAATTATATTATTAATTGGTTTTATATCATAATTAATATGATTAATTAATGAAATTTTAAATGAATCACTTGGTCCAGGTCTATAATCAAAATCATTTATATCTCCAATCCAATTTAATTTTGGTCCCTTTTTATTTAAAATTCTTAAAATTGGTTGTAATTCTGTAAAATTAATTGGTAAAATTGGAATTTTTGGAATTGTTTTAGGATTTTTAACTCTTTTTAAATTATCAAATAAATAAGGTGACCATCCAGGAGTTGTTGGATCACCAGGTTGATAATAAATAAAATTACTGGTAAATTTATCAATTGCTTTATGATTTCTTGCATAACCTAATGGGAAATTCATATAACCATTCTTTTCAGTAAATTTACCATCATCAAATGGATCTTTATAAAATATAATTCCTGATGCATTTTCATTTTGTGCTTTTTCAATTAATAAACTTGGATGAATTTTATTAATTCTAATTATAAAAATTTTATTATTTAAATCAATTGAATTTAATTTTAATTGTTTATAATCATTTTCACTACCATAATTTACAAATAAAAATTCAGATGTAATTGAACCATTTTTACTAAATGGGAAATATGATAATTCATTTGATTCATTTATTTTTGCATTAAATATTATATTATTTTCATTATCTAATAATTTTAAAGAATTTTCAATTGGTGTTCCCATAAAAACATTAAAAGTTTCAACATAAGTATTTAAATTTTCAAAATTATTCATTAAATTTAAAATTGATTGATAATTACCACCAGGTTCAAAATTTTCATTATTAAATATATCAATATATTTTTCAACATTATTTTTATAATATAATTGATTAATAAAAATTCTTGAAACATCGTCAAATGTTAAAAATCCACCATATAATCTTCTTAAATCTCTATCCAATGAAGTACGTGGTAAAAAAATTAAATTAAATATAAACATACAAATTAAACTAAAAATTGAAACGACGAAAAATCTTCTTCTTTTTAATTGTGTAACTGTTAAATCTTTTAGATGTATAACTTCTGATATAATACTTTCAGCGATACTACTCTGACGTCTTGGATGATTATCATTATTATCATTAGATTCATTATTATCGTTATTGTTATTATTGTTATTATCGTTATTATCATTATTGTCATTATTAATATTAGCATTAATATTAACATTTGATGAACTTTTCTGTTTATTTTTGGCTTGAATTAAAGAAATATTCGAACTTAAAATTTTAGAATTATTTGGATTAAATATATAAGGTTTTGCTAAAGTTGAATTATTATTTGGATTATCATGATAACTTTTAATATTTGATCTTGATTTATTTGATAATAAAGATAATCTTGAATTATATCTTAAATTTGCATTTGAATAAGAAGCAGATTTTAAAGATCTTAATAAAAGATCATCATCATCTTCACCTGGAGTTAACATGAATTTATCTAATGTTGTATTATTTGTATTAATTTCATCAGGTTCTGATACAATTGGAGAAAGTAAAGGTCTAATACTTTCTTCTTCACTAACGGATGATTCTAATGAAACTGTTGGCGATACACTTAATGTTAATTGTGGTAATAAAGTAGTATTCCTTAAAGGTTCCATTATTAGAATGTATTCCAATAAGAAACAGAAATTTAAGAATATAAAATGTGAATTTTCTGAATAAATTTATCAAATTGATGATAAAGCTAAAATGATGTTATAAAATAATATGACAATGTGTAAAAAATAAAATAATGTGAGATGATGCTGATACTGGTAATATATTTATTAATAGAACAAAGAAAAGGGTGAAAAAAAGAATAAGTAAAAGAAAAAAGAAAAAAAGTTACAATGGCAGGTCTAACGACGTCAAATTTTTAAGTGATAAAGAGAAAAGAGAGGTGTACGGAGGCCGGAGATTTATTTCTTATCGGTTATCGGGTGTTTATTTTAGTTTATTTTGTTTTATCTAATTTAATTTAATTAAAATAAAATTTAGTTTCCGTTTTGTAAAATAGTTTGCAAATTCACAGTGCATATTTTATTTTCTAATAGTTCAGACTGTAACATACTAATTGTATAATTAACAATAAGTTTGAGTTTCTTTTCGTTGTGCATTATTTGGGGTTTTAATGTATATCATGCATCTTTCTTTGATATTTACATTTTTTCTTCATTTAGTACGGACTTATGATTTTGCATTCACTATAATTCAGTTTTTTATCAACCAAAACAATTTTATGTTGTAAAAAGAGCAATCTCACTCAAATAATTCCTAGACTAATTTCATACTTTGAAGTCTCAACATTTCTCATATATGTTGATTAACTAACATTTTTTGTTAGTTTAAAGATAATGTGATAATACATAATAGTTTTTTATATATTGTAGATTAAACAAATAAACAATTAGTAATATTAAAATATAAAAGAAAATAGCTGAGCCTTAAATAGTGGACTATTCCTAATTAGTAAAAATAGGTTCGATCACAGCCTTAAAAAAAAATAAAAAGGAAAGATTTAATATTTTAGCAATTTACGAGTTCAAAAGACTTTTTATCCATTTATTAATTAATTATGTCAACTATTAAGATAAAGAAGCATAAAGTAAAATTAAAAGTTTAACTTTTATAATAAGCCTAGAATTGTATTGTTGTTTTTTATAAATTCTAGAGTGATAGACAATTTACAATATATAAATATATACCATGTAAATGGAAAGCCTAATTTTCTGCTATAATATATATATAAGATTATAATATAAGTACAATCCAGAACCATCAGAAATAAAGAGTGGATACACAATACTGTGAAATCCCTTTTTTATTGCAAATGCAATTATGATAAAAGTCCGCTTTTATATAAATAGTAAATAGTAAATAATTACAATGACTCACTAAATATTTTGCAAAAACCCATACACCAGACCTTTGTACCTCGTTTTCGCCTCCTCCCCTAAAATTCTAACCACTTAATAAATTATTATACTATGCAGTGCACACAAATTAGTATGATGGGTGATCATTGTCACAAATTTTAACATGAACGAAGTGAAGACTAAAAATTAATAAAATATTGTATGGATAAAGAACAATCTGGAAATAGCTGAATTTAATATTGACATTGACATCTTTATCAACTATCGTTTTCTTTTCTTTTCTTTTACTTGTCTTTCCTTTGCTTTCTTTCAATAATTACAACATTCAATCAAACACATACAAATAGATATATATACCTATATATACATATATTGAGGATAAAAATAATAGTTATAGCTCCGTCTTTTGAAGATCTTTAGTTTTTGTTAGCTTAATTTTACCACCTACTTCTTACCAGTCATAACTTCATTTTTTTTGCCACCTTTTCATTTGACTATTTAGGCAATAAATACTTTTATTCATTTAGTATCTTATTATTACTATTTTTATCATTTCCTTCATTTTTCTTAGAGGTTACATTAGTTAAATATTTCATTTTATTTCCTTAGAGCTTAAAAAGGTATTAGAAATTTAACATCACATTTAAATTATTTTATTATAGCTTTCCCATTTATTTATTTATGCATTCATATTAATTTACATATTTATTAAAGAATTTATTTATTAACTCATTTATTTATTAACTCATTTATTTATTTATTCATTTATTTATTTGTTCAACTTGCTTTTTTTTTTACTATAATTCAACTTTAGAGTTCATCCTATTATTTTTAATTTTACTTTTTAAGAAATTGTGTTAGGTTTATTAAAATTTCATATTTGTATGTTATAACAAGTGATAATTTTACCTTTTTTTCATTGATAACTATTCTCATTAATTTTTCTTTCACTAATTAACCATTCAATTATTCAATTATTTATTTATTTATTCATTATATAAGACAAATTAAATCCAAAAAGGAAAAAAAAATAAAAAATCTTGATAAAAAAACAACACAAAAAAAATAATGACAGTATCTGAATCAAGTTATTCAGATTATATACATGGTGGTCTTTTACATGAAAGATATTTAAGAATTAAAGGTTTAAATGAAGGTTCTTTTGGTATTGTTTCAATTGCGAAGGATACAAAAGATAATGATAAATTGGTTGCAGTTAAATATAATACTGGTAAATTAAGTGATTTTGAAGCTTATCAAAAATCTCAAACTGAAAATATTAATTTGATTAATGAAGTTAGATCAGTTAGTTTAAATTCTAAAACAAGATCAGTTATTAGATCAGATGGTAATTATTCAAATACATCAAATGCAAATGATAAAGATGTTAGTAAATCAATTGTTTTAAGAGAAACAAATCAAGAAATTTTAATGCTTAAAAAAGTTGATTCACATCCAAATATTATTACTTTATTAGATCATTTTGACACTTTTATGATATTTGAATATGCACCAAGAGGTGATTTACACGATGCAATTCAATTAGGTATTGCCCCAGTTGCAACTTGTGATGTTATTGATGTTTTTATGCAATTAATTAGTGCTGTTGAATTTTGTCATAAAAATGGAGTTTATCATCGTGATATTAAACCAGAAAATATACTTATTAGTGAAGATTGGTCAATTAAATTAACTGATTTTGGTTTAGCAACAGATCATTTAATTTGTAATGATTTTGATGTTGGTAGTGAACGTTATATGGCACCAGAATTATTAGAACATTCAGATATTGATAGTTATGCAGCTGATAAAGTTGATATTTGGTCTTTAGGTATTTGTTTACTGAATATCGTCTTTGGTAAATCTCCATTTAGATCTGCAAGTTCAAAGGATAAAATGTTTTTACATTTTGCCGCTAATAGAGAAACATTATTCGATATTTTCCCATTTATGAGTTATGATTTATTTTCAGTTATGATTCATTCTTTAACTATCGACCCAGCAAATAGAGATTTAGAAATGATTAAACAAAATTTACTTAATATCGATGTTTTAACTTATGATTATGAATTTGAAGAAGATGATACAGAAATTAATAATAAACCAAATACATTAATAGAAGATTTGAATGAAGATATCGATAAACCAAACGAAGTTATCGAAAATAAACAACCTAATGATAATAAAGTTGATAATGTAATAATTCATAATGATAACACAGATAAAATTCCATCAAATGACATTATTAATACTCCAAAGAATAATGAAGAAGAAAATATCATTATTAATCCAAATAATGTCGTTTCTGATAACAAAGAAAATGAATTATCAAAATTATCATCTAAACAAATTAAATCATCTAAACCTCCGACTATTATTACTACATCAAGTGATGAAATGGAGTCAATTGATACTTTACTAGAAAAAGGTGAGAAAAATACTATCAACAACAAAGATGATGATAGTAAATACACAATTTCGAAACCAATTAGTATTCAAAAGAAATACGAACCACCACATAAATTTCTTAATAATAACTTGGTTGACAATAAGAAGATTTACAGCAATAGCAGAAAATCAAATCATTATAATAATAATTATAATAACAACAACCACAACAATTATAATAATTATAATAACAACAATAATAATTATAGAGAAAGAGCGAAGAGATGGATCCCAGCTCATCGTAAACCTTTGAAAATTGCAAATTATAATTATAGAAATAGGTCCCAAGATGGTAGAACTCGTGGCAGAGATTCATTTAAAGAAGATTCTTTTGATTTTAATAGGAAAGATTTCTTTACTCCAAGATCTGTTTTCACAAGTTACATGGAAAAGGCTAATAGGGGTAAACAACAATTACAACAAAGAAGTTCTTATTATAAGAAAACTAAGGATCATGATAATGGTTTTAATTACAATAACAATAATTATAGGTATAATTCTAATAACAATGGTAATAATAACTATTATAATTATGGTGATAGAAGGGCATGGAAAAAGAGAAAGAGAAGATCAAGCTATGCACCAGGGAATAATAACAATAGTAATAAAAATAAGGGTAGTTATAGAGTAAACTTAAAATCTAGGAATAGTAGATTAGAGGGTTTAAATTGGAGTATAAACAGCTTAGGTAATGATTATAAATTACAAAATTCAAGGAGATTATCAGCAACAGGAGCTAGTTACGGTAATAATAATAATAACAATATTAATAATAACAACAACAACAATAACATTAACAATACACACTTTACGAATATATCAAGTTCATTAAGATCATCGATGGATGGTAAATATATACCACCAAATTTACGTCTAAATGCGTCACATTTAATTGGTTCAGCAATTGTTTCTGATGATGAAACTGATTTGGATAATGATACTTATCATAACAAATTTAATAATAAGTTTAGAAATAAAAAAGGCGTTGAAAATATTGAAGAAGAGGAGGATTCGTCCAATAACGATGATTCAGAGGAGGATACATTTTCATTTGAACTTGATCAACCAACCTTATCAGAAATTAAACAAACAGATATTTTAAACTCAAGTTTACCAATTAATAATGGAGGAAACTTTCATCAAATTCAATCAAATGCAATTAATTTGTTATCAAAACAATTTGGAGAGAGTAAATTATTTGATGACAAGGGTTCATCAAGAAATACATCATTGACAACTACAGTTTCTAACAATTTTTCAAGTACAGGCTCAAATATAAATGGCAATAGTCCAAAAGGTTATAAGAAATACATTCCTCCTCATCACAGAAGGAGTTCACATTCTGCTGCTGAAACAACAGAAATTAAGAATACTAAACCAATTAGTAATAATATTATTATGAATCATTTTAGTAAAAATGATAAAAATGATAATATGTCACCGGTTTCAACATCCGCTCCAACTAAATCTTCGTCTTTTTTTAACTCTTTCAATAAAACTATTGCTCCACATGAACTTTTAACTGATAAGGGATATAACGATTTTATAAATGGCAATCAAAATGATGATTTATTTAATATCGAAGAGGGTAAAAATTACAAGTATATCAGGTAGGAAAAAAAGCCGACGTCTAGTTTACTTCTTTATATAAAATATTTATAGGAATTTAATGATTTTTAGTCCAGATTAATGTATGGTTATTATATATACATATATATTTTACTTTATAAATTTAAGAAAAATCTTTGCTTAATAATAAATTTATGATTATTTAGCATTTTTAAATAAATGTCTTGCACCAATCGCAACATTAGTACTGTAATGCTTATCTAGTAGTACATTTTCCCAAAGAACAGCAACTTCTGTATTTGCTCTTTCAGTTTCATCAATCTCTGGATGATAAACACCGTTTTGAATTCTATCTTCTGTAGTATATAATGTTTTAAGTTCTTCATATCTACCCATTAATTTATCAATAAATTTGAATATGGCAACTGTCGATTTTTCTGGTAAATGTAGTGAAGCTAAATATAATCTTTTTGTAAATGCTAAAGCTCTTTTACTTGAACCACTTTTACTATTAAAGAAAATTGCATTTAAACATCTTAATAACAATTCTGCCTTAGTTGAAACATTAACAGATGGTTTTAAATTTAATTCGGTTGTTGATAATGGATCAATTAATCTTAAAGTTTTATGAGAAAATTCAATCTCGGTATCTAAAGCTAAATTTGGTAGTAAAGAATAAAGATAATCGACGAATTTATTCAAGTCAACAACAACTTTCTTTGGTGGTAGATTAGCAACTAATGAAAATGATGTTATAATACATAATAAAACTTGTCTGACTTCATTACTATTTAAATCTTTATTTTGTAATAATTCTTCTGTAATTTCTCTTAAAACTTGTAAGAAATCTCCCATTAAATCAACATTAACCATATGTCCAAATTTAGATAAACTTTCTAAAACTGCTGCCATTAATTTTGCAGGTCTTGCTTTTAAAATTTCAATATAAAATGTCAATAAAGATTTCAAGATTTGAGCTTGATTTTTCTCTCTTTGTTCTGCAGTTATTGCTTGTTCAGCATCTCTCATTTCTTTATCAATTAATTTTCTTTCTTTTAATTGTTTTCTTTGTTTTTTACTCAAATGAACTCTATCTTTCTTTTTTAATTTTGGTTTATCTTCATCATCATCATGTTTTGAATTTGGTGAATAATCATTTAAGATAGTTAATGATAAAAATATATTTATAACACTTTCATCAACATTAAAATCTCTTCTTCTTATACTTTTTGATAAGAGTATAACCAATTCGAGCGATATATCACCATGTGATGCATCTTCAATTAATAAAGAATCAATTGTATTAATACATTTTTTATAAACTTTTAACTCAAATTCATTTTGAGGTTTTTTCATTATTCTTCTAGTTAAGATTTTAAAAATTTCTTTTCTAAAATTAAAGAATCTTAATGCGGATGCCAATTCACAAGCTGCATTTGTTGAAATTATACCTAATTCAGCATCAGTTGAAGATACTTTTGGTTGTGAAAAAGTTTTTGCCGCTTTTAAAGCAATTAAATCTAAATAATGTTTATAATTTATAACTAAATGTTGTTCAAAAAATCTTAACTTAGCAACTTCTTTAGTAACTTTTTCTCTCTTTTCAATATCTGTTAATGGTCTAATATAATAAGATGGAGCGATTGATTTAAAAACTGGAACCATTGCTAAAATTGCTAATTTTGCAGTTAGTGGATTTTTGGAGTTTGACATTCTTCTTAATCTTGAAAGTTGTAATATATTTTCTTCTGGATTTTCTATTAACATCTGAGCCATTTCTGCAATATCTTCTTTTGTTTTAATAATTTTTTCTTCTGGAGTTAAACCATTATAAGATTCATCATCTTCTTCATCAAACATTTCATCGACTTCATTAGTCTTAGATTCTTTTTTCGCTTTATTAGAATATTTTTTACCGAGCTTTTCGTCGTCATCATTATCATCATCATCTTCTACTTCATTGTCCTCCTCGTTTTCTTCTTTATTATTTGAACCATTTTGATCATTATCATTTTGCTTTTTGATTATACGTCTTTGTAAAGTACCATCACTTTTACGAATTGGTAAACCTTCCTCAGCACCCTCATTTGGATCATTGAAAGTTCTTGGTTTCATTTCATAATCTTCAAGTTGATTTTCTATTATTTCATTTTTATAGGTTTCTTCATCAATATTATCATCACTAATTTCGACATCTGAAATTTCATCACCACTTTCAACTCTAGCAAAAACTGAAGATTGAAGTTTAGAGTTTTCTTCTTTTCTTCTTTTAGCATTACGTAGCTCTGCAGATCTCTTAACTCTTTTACCCATTGTAAATATTACTACAAATGTTGTTGGTTTGTATTGTAATCTTGAAAGTCCATGCAAGTTAATGATTATTACATATCAAAAAAAAAAAA